>JANHFQ010003809.1:29139-40579 GCA_032468035.1 Aparallactus werneri
ACTAAGTGCTGTATCTCATTATTCTGCTGTATGTATCTTACTATATTACTATTATTCTTCCCTTATGTACACTGGGAACATTTGCACCAAGATAAATTCCTTGTGTGTCCAATCACACTTGGCCAAATAAAGTATTCTGATTCTGATTCTGAAAACATACTACAACATTCACTATACCAGGGGTGTCAAACTCGCATCATCACAGCAGTGTCATATGATGTATTGGGACTTTTTCCTCCTTCGCTAAACTGGCCGTGGCCGTGGCCAGTGCGTGATACATCTGGCCCGTGGGCTTGGAGTTTGACAGCCCTGCACTATACTATAACACTAAATAGCAAGCTCATTGCTAATGACTGTATAAGATCTGGTTCTAATACACATAACAGAGATGGTGACATCAGATGTATCACACAGTATTTTTTTTTCCAAAAAAATTGGTTATATCTTTGTGCCACAGTTGGAGAGAGAAAAATCAAGCTCTATCAAAACATCCTTTATCTGTCATTGGTGGTCCATATGCATCCATCTCTACTACGTATGAGAACTTCTTGTATAAGTGAACTGTTTCTTTTATACATTTAAGTACTGAATTTTCAACAACTACAAAAACATTCCTCATCGCTAGCTAAGAGTTCAGATGAGAAACCATTTTGGGAGTGTTAGGTTTAAACCCTTGTGTACATTTTGAAGTGGCTACAATTGGATAGTTACAGTAATGATTTTTTTAATATAAGTGGTATGTATTTGCATATCTACAATTTTTCACACGTTCAGTTACTACTGAATACATCTTTTATTGCTTGGGCAGAGTTCTTCAGCTGTAAATGCAGGGTAGTTGTTGCTCATAGCAAAGTAAGCATCTGGCAAACTTTAAAGAATGTTTAACACCATAAACAATCTGCACAAACACATAACCATTTTAAAAAGTCCATGTCTTCTCATGTCCTTGCTTCTGTTATGTGTAGCAGAACCAGGTCTTATATAAGCAATGGTAATGAGCTCACTACTTAGTGTTATTCTACAGTTAGTAAATTAGTTATGCACCACGAAGAGAGAACAAGTCTTAAAAAGTAATTTTCTTACAAGCTGAAGCTAAACACTTCAGAACCTTCAGTCAATTTATAAAGCACTGAGGCTTCCTAGAATAAGGTTATTGCATTAATCACTATTTAATGTTTGGATGAAGCCAGCATTCCCAACAGCTACAAACACAAGATTGCTGGATCTATTTATGGCCACAGAATGAAAATAGCATTTACTTGCAACTTGTACACTGACTGGGTCATAACTTAACTAAGGAGCTGCCTTACCGAAAGAGGAGCCAAATTCTTTGTGACATGCTACAAGCTATTTTCAAACAGAGTCAACAGCTGGCAAGCTGTTTAGTAATAAACTAAGCAGCAAAAAATAAGAAGTAAATAGGAAAATAGGAACAAGAAGCAAAATTTGAAAACAGAGGATCTATAATCTGACGCCCCTGATTTTGGGGGGGGGGGAGTTTTAAAATCAACAGTACTGCCTCTTTCAGCGACCCATAACTTATTAAGCACAAGAGGGCAACAGGATAGAGTTATGATTATATTGCATGTTCTGTCCCCTCTCTGATGACACCTTGCCTGCTCTTTTCCTAAAAGACTGATGTTGTGAGGTCACTTCCAGCTTCCCCATGCTGGCTGGGGAATTCTGGGAATTGAAGTTCACACCTCTTAATGTAGACGAGTTTGAAAAACACTGAATTATAGTTATAAGTTCTGCTTCACTAATCACTCTTCAGATCATATTCTTGAACCCAGAAATATTCATGCACCCGCTCTAGAACACTTCAATCATTTTTTGCAAAAAATTCTCATATTCCAAAGCAGCTGTAGCACATCTTCTAGCCAGAATTACAGTAAGATCATTAAGATATTCTTAAAATGCTTCCTTCCACATCTCTCACATCTGGAGTGTGCCAAATGCCAAATGTCACATGAAAGACTGTAAATGAAGACTATGATATATGGCAAAACGTTTTTGCCTTTTAGTGCTGCTACACCAAGTGCTAATCTATGGTATTTTCCTTGACTGATGGTTCCTTTACTGTTGATAGCTGATTCCAAAATGCAAAAGGTATCCATTATAAGATTGATTTATGTATAAATTTTGAGAAGACTAAGTTTATGCAAGTTGGAAGTGCTCAAGATAATATGCCTAAAATACAACAGTCCATAGCCAGGCTATATCTTAGTAGCATTGTGTCTATTGATGGAGGTATGGATAAGGACCTTAATTATCAAATTAGAATGGCAGTAGCTGTGTTTCAACACATGCGCCCAATTTGCTCTACGGCAGCCATAAGTACTACCACAAAAATAAAACTCTTCAAGAATGTTGTTATATGAACTGCAATATAAGTTTGTGAAACATGGAGGTGTATAACTAAGATGATTTAATGGATAAATGTTTTCCAAAAATGCTGCTTGAAAAGAACCCTTCGCGTCGCATCTCATTTGACCGATCTAGGCAGGATGGAAGACTGAGTCAACCTTGAACCAGTCAGGATCAAACTGTTGGCAGTCAGCAAAATTAGCTTGTAATATTGCATTCTCACCACTGTGCCACCACGGCAGAAGAACTAATGATGATGATCCATTATTTTAAGATCTTCACAGGTTTTCTATTTGATGCTTTTTGGAAGAAGTAGGGTAGAACAAATATTGATACTTTTGAACTTTAATTTTGAAGGAGACCAAAAAAAATCAAATTAATGGATCGTCAAATCAACTCAAAGTTCTCTTTCAAGGCACAAATGGTTGGGTTCAAGTTATCTTATTTAGACACAAAAACCTAACTCTGTGGAGAAGTCTATAATGCTGGGAAAAGTGGAAGGAAAGAAAAGGATGACCAATAGTAATGGGTGGATAGTTAGAAAACTAGAAGGATCAGGTTGGGAACAGATTCTCCTGTGTTAAAATGTATTGTATTGTAAATGTGAATCAACTGCCCACCCGCCAGATTACAGAGTGTTGGGACAGCTGGAACTTGAAGGACATTCATTCAGTACCATTGTGACTTCAAATGGTCACTGAACAAATAATCATAGATTATTAGCACTATTTTTTAGTTATCTTGTCTTCTGTTTGCTGCTTTCAATTGTCTTTGATTTTTCCAAGCATCAAGGTCTTCTCCAATTACTCTTGCTCCACATTATGGATTTGAAATATCTAAGCTTAAATTTAATTATTAGCGCTTCCAGGGTTTTATTTCATCTGTTCCATAATTCGATTTTTACTTTTGCAATGGTCCTCATGCAGTCTTTTTGTGGGAATTGAATCTAAAAAAGCATTGCTCTCAAGTCTTAACATGCAGCATGACTCTTGCTCTTCAGGTGGCCACAGACAATACTCATAAGGTTCATTTTTTTGGGAGTGCTTCTGAGTCTGAGTTCACACCCATTTCTTCTCTGTCTTGCCACACCCAAGTATATAATTGCCACCCCCTCTTCCCCCCTAAACTGGCTTTTTCTGCTGATTATTACAAATTGTCCTCCATCCTTCAGCTCTGATGCTGGCCAAATAATCCTTTCCACAATATTAAATCACCACTAATAAACATCAACATCTTTTTCATGGGCACTTGAACTGTGATTCACTTTTGTCATTTTTTTAAAGATGGCATCAGAGGCATGGGATATTAAGGATAGAAGAATGGAGAGCCGAAGGAATGGATTTGTCTAGAGGCTTGAATTGAGTTTGGGCATGTTTTAAGGAAAAGGACTCAGTAAGCGTGATTTGAATGTTTTTGAGTTTCACTGGTGCAGAGCATGATCAGGAATGCTACCAGCACAGGGAGAGTCACCAAGACCTCAGAAAAAGCTGCTCAATAGAAGAGAACATATGTGGTTCAGGATTGAACTGTGGAGTTCTTGGTACTCTCTGAGCTGCTTGTTTGCTTGCAGATATTTCATTTCCTGACTAGGTATTATCATCAATGTAAGTGAGTTTGGGGCTTGCTCCAGAGGTGGGATTCAAAATTTTTACTACCAGTTCTGTGGGCGTGGCTTGGTGGGCATGGCTATATGGTCATGTGACTGGGTGGGCCGTCGCATCCCCGTGCCCCTTTTTTGCCTAGAAAGCCTCCCTGAAGCCTCCTGGCAGCCACATAGGGACACGTGGAGACTCCTGTTAGGGACGGGGAGGGGCGAATCAGAGGTGGTATTTGCCGGTTCTCCAAACCAATCAAAATTATCACTACTGATTCTCCCGAACTGGTCAGAACTGGCTGAATACCACCTCTGGCTTGCTCCCTTATATATGGTAGCTTGCCATGCCAGTGTTGATGGAGGTGTAGTTTTCTCCTCTTTGATCAGGATATTGTTTTCTCCTAGATTGTTTGTCTGTTCTTAATCCCTACTTATTATATATTGGCTGTTGGAGAGGATGTGTTCTGGCCATTTTCTTCTTAGTTTTTTTATTGTCCCCTTGAATGGTGTGTAAATATATTTTTTCTCTCTGTGTCTATTGTTATGCATGTACAAGAACACCAACTAACAGTCAGCAAACCCAAGGAAACCTCTTTAATGTCACAACACGGGGACAGACTCAACGATTGTTTCAACTGGGAAACTATAAGCATCCTAGTTAAAGTTAAAAATGCTAGGGAATTCCTGGAAGTTTGTCATTCAGACAAGTCAACTACCAACAGACACACAGAAATAAGCCACATTTACTTGCTATACATTTCCCTCCCCATAAGCCATACATTCCCCTCCCCAATTCAGTCATTGTCCTTTTGAATGGACAATGACTGAATTGGGGAGGGGAATGTATGTTTTTCAAGTTTTGATTGTTTCAATATTGTAAGTGGCTGTAAATTCCTATACAGTAAAATTGTCAAAAGTCCTGTGGGATTGCAAAATATAAATATCATTCATTCATTTTTCTTGTCAAAGGGAACAATACTGCTTCCTTCCTTGGCTTCATCAATTAGTATATGCAAATAGCTGCTTATGCTTATTTACATCATACCAAAAACAGAGGGAAGAACCCTGCTAATTGTTCAGTGTCTTGCTGGAACTGGACAGCAGCAATTGTAGAAAGGTACTGTATATACTCGAGTATCAGTCGAGTTTTTCAGCCCCCGAAATGGGCTGAAAAAGTCACCCTTGACTTATACTTGAGTCAACTGATTTTTTGGGGACCTAAGTTGATGCCCGTGCAGCGCATGCCAAACGTGCTGTGTGGGCATTAATTTAGACCCCAAAATCAGCTGTTTTAGTTATGGTTGGCCATTTTGAATATTTAATCTTTTTAATTTTTTTATTTTTTTTGCTGGGTCCACCCAGCAACCAGCTGTGCTGCTGCAAACAGAGCAAATAAAGGTAGCTAATAGGCTGCAGGTGGGTGGGAGAGCCCAGCAAAAAAAATAAATTCAAAAAATAAATTCAATTTTTTTTCAAAATGGCCAACCGGAACTAAAACAGTTAATTTTCATGTCTAAATTGATGCCCACAAAGCTGTTTGGCATGCGCTGCATAGGCATCACCATCAACAAAATCATTTGTTTTAGTTCCCGTCGGCCATTTTGAAAAAAAAGTTTTTTTTTGCTGAGCTGTCCCACTTACCTGAAGCCTATAGCTACCTTTATTTGCTCTGTTTGCAGCAGCTCAGCTGTTTGCTGTTTGCTGGGAGGGCCCAGCAAAAAAAATATTCAAAATGGCCAACTATAACTAAAACAGCTGATTTTCAGGGCTAAATTGATGCCCCGACTTATACATGAGTCACTAACTTTTCCCAATTTTCATGGGTGAAATTAGGTACCTCGACTTACCGTATATTCGGACCGCCTTATACTCGAGTATATACAGTCATTCCTGGTAAGAACCCATCCAGAGGATCAGACACGTATCAGCAAAGGAATAAGTTGATACTGGGGATTTATTAATTATGGAAGAATAAAGCCTGATTCTATTTCCTTACCATAGCTGTTTTAGCCAATGAGGTTAAAGGCTGCTTTTGAGGAAGAAGTCTGTAATCTATAAATATCACATCGATTACCAATTGTATTAGCCCTGTTTTATAATGTTGGAGGAAAATGCAGTATTTTGCAAAACATGTCTCCTTTCAAGTTTTATTTTAAATCTCAGAGAAATGTTCATTCGGCTTCAGCATGAAAACAAGATGCTTCATTTGCAACAAGAAGGATCAGAAAATGAACAAATTGCAGGGCTTCAAGAGAAGCTGGAACAAAAAAACCGGATGATAAATGAATTAGAAACTGAAAGCAGGTGATTCTCCTTCACATAACATTGATTTAATATTTTTAATAAATATGAAAAACTTGTGAGAGAGACAGATTGGAGGATGAAAACATACTGAATGGTAGAAAGCACATGAACAACTGATTGGCTCCACACTGATGGGTGCAACTGGATTGAAAGTGGACTTTCCTACTCAGTCTACTCCTAGAGTTGCTTATAAATGTTAGACGGGACCCAGTCAAAATGAAGTAGATTGTGATTCACTGGGAAAGTCATAGGGCCAGACAGTTTTGTTGAGTGGAACTCTACTCTCAGCTGCACTTCCCTCTGGTTTCCTCTCAGTTCCTGTATAACAAAGTACAGATAATTCCTCACTTATTGACCATTCATTCAGCAACCATTCGAACTTGTGATGGCACTGAGCGAGTTGTGCTTACAACTAGTTCCAACTGCCCCAATGCTCCAGCAGTCATGAGATTGCTATTACTTGGCTACCAGCTCACAGTTCCGATGGTGGCTGTGTCCTATAGTTACATCGTTGTTATCTGAGACTTTCCTTGCTGGCTTCCCACAAGTTAAAGTCAATGGGAAAGCCAGCAGAGAAGGTTGTATGTTGCTCTAATAAGTCCTTCTGGTCTGCTGGCTTTCCCACTGACTTTAACTGCACCATCTGTTCCCTGGGCTTCCTGCACTTGTGCCTTAGCATCCACCCTGCAACTTCTTATGCTTGGACATAGTCTGCACTAGACTATGCCTCCAAAAACCCCTCTGGCCTCCCACAATTAATGTGCAGCATACACAAGTCCTCATCGTTCCTCCCCTAAGACATCCCTTTGCTCCTTACCTGGGATTCCTGCCACTTTCTGCTTAAAGGTGACCCATGCATCTTGCAGTTATGACAGAAACTGGGAATGTTACTGCTATGCAGTCACATGATGTTGCACTTTATGACTGCATTACTTAGTGACAGCAATCTCAGTTGTATTTATCATTGTAACCTAAGGATTATCTCTAATTTATTTAGCAGTGGTAAGTCCCTGAATAGAGAGGCAGTCAAGGATGTTCTTGCTAGAGTATGGGTGTAAATCTTGCAAGAACAATGATTTCATGCTTGAAGACTTGAACTCTATTAATAGTTTTATGGTTAATGCTTTATGGTAGACTGAGCAAAGAGCATCTTGGGGAGCTGCAGCAGCAGATTGAAGACCTTCAGAAATCCTTGCAGGAGCAAGAGTCCAAGTCAGAAAGAGAAAGGGTAGGTATGATACAGGTAGTTATTGAATTAAGTCCATTTGTTCAGTGACTGTTCAAAATTATGACAGTATTGAACAGTTGGTATTTACAACGGGTCCTTGTACCATGACTGTTGCAGTGTGTCTGTGGTCAAGTGATTGCGATTTATGAGATTCCCTTCTGGTTTCCCACAAGAGAAGTCAGTGGGGAAGCTGGCAGGAAGCTGGAATTCCAAAAGGTTCTGTTTTCACAACCTCTGCAGTCTTCACTTAACTATGGCAATCAAGACTGGCAGAATTGCCGTTGGTAAGTGATGTAGTCATGTGACATTGCACTCTACAACCACAATTGTCATCGTAAGTGGAGGACGACCTATATTTCATAATAAAACATAAAAGTTCCAAGTACTCTGTAATAACTTCAGTGTAAGTCAGTGGTGTCGAACCTTTCTGGCATTGCGTGCCGAAAGTGGGTGTGTGCACGGGGCCGCGTGCCCCTGCACCACCACTCCGCACATGCGCGCATGACCCCCTCCGTCTGTCCCCGCGCATGAGCACGATGCGGCAGAGCCAAAAAACAGCTGATTGGTGCTGCCACACCAAACAGCTGAGTTTCAAACTGTTAAATTTAGCTACTGGTTCCGGGGGGGAGTGCACACATGCACAGTGGGGCTAAGCTGCACATTGGCTCATGTGCTAGCCAACATGGCTCCACGCGCCACTTTGGGCACACATGCCATAGGTTTGACACCACTGGTGTAAGTTATTACAGAATAAGAATGTGCAGGTGTTTGCTATATGAGGCTTTTCTCTGAGTGACAGCAATGCATAATTTATTCCAGTTAGAAGACTATTTGTGTCTATGCATATAAGAATCAGTTAACTTTGTTAATGGGATACTTTATTCCACACAGAAGTAATTCTAACCAATAGCGATTTCTTTGTATTAAGGCTGATTAAATTTGAACCTGAGTTGTCCTTTTGAAATATGGCCTGTGTTCTAGGATGAAAATGCATAATATGAATATATGTATACAAATATGCACAGTGAGTTCATTTTTCTGAGGAAAGGAATATTCACGCTTGGTTTCAGTGGGAATTGACAACTTTGATTAACAAAGAGGAAAGCTTATGCAAGATTTTTGTACGCATTTATAACTATGTAAATTTTAATCATTCCTTGGATGTGGAATATCTTAAATTCAAAGTAAATATTTATTATGTCTTTTGTATAAATTGCAATTAAAGCATGCATTTTACTTAAACACAAACACAAGTACATTACATATTTTAATGTTGAGGGCAATCAGTTCATGAACGACTAATCAGAGTTTCAAAAAAGGAACCAATGTAATGCATGACCATTACTAAAAATCACAGGTCAGTGAGGATATGGGAAAAACTGAATATATTTGTCTTTATTTTTATTGGACATTATGAATAAAGATCCTGAAATATGGTCTGTTCCAGTTATGTAATGAAGTAGTTTTTAATATTGCTCTGTAGTGGGATTGATCATAGTTACCTCTGTGTGTGTGTGTATATGTGTATTCGTGCTCGAGTGCATGTGTGTATGTGATTGTTCATGTGATCTAATAACTTTCACTTTTATTTATTATTTGCAGTCCAATCAATTGAAGCAGAAGATAGCAGCCCATATGTAAGTGATACATTTATATTTCTTTACATGCATGTGAGCAGACATGAAAACAAGACTTTTTAACGACTTATTTAACTAACCTTTTTCCTGGTTTGTAACACCTTTGTGGAATTGGAAGAAAATGATGCTTTTTATTAGTAGTAAAATAGGTACATAATGTGGAGGACCGTGGGCAAGTGGGGTTTTTTGCTGTTGTATGGTCCTCTCTGCTGCCTTCCTAGACATATTGATCTTGTAACTCAATAATGCTGGATTCTCCTTAGGGCATTCATCCTCCAAAACCTTGAGGGAGAGTCTGGATTTGTTCAGGAATTCATAGCTGTTAGGATAATTATGTGCTTATCACCTATGTTATGACCTTAATTTGTTTTTTAATAGCATATTGGTTTTGTGATGGGATGCTGTGTTTTAGTGTTTCGTATAATTGTGAGGTGAGAAGATAACATGCAATTTTTTTTAATGTCAATTATGTTGCCCTTTAATTGAAAGAAGCCATATTCTTTCAGGGAGAAATTAAATGAAGTCCATGATGAACTGCAGAAGAAGGAAGCTCTTCTTGCAGATCTACAACCAGATTTAAATCAAAATGGTAAAGTGATATTTTACCCCTTTCACTTTTTGCTTCAGGTATACTTTATTCCTATTGCATCTATAAACTTTGGAGGAAATTAAACTTTTTCTGTTTGATGTCTTTTACTATCCAGTATATTGATAAAATACTGCAAGTATATAAATTGAAGGATATATCCCTTTTTTCTTCGTTCTCAAAAGTCATATTTTATTGATTTCCGGTTTGATTTCCAGTGGGACTGGTCATGGGATCCGCTACCTCTGCGGACTCCAGCCCAGGATTCCCCATCCGAGGGCTCCTTGAGGAGCCTAAGGTGCCTTGTAGGGGCATCGAAGCAAGCGGGAGTATCCAGACAGGTCATGGGAGCTGCATCTCCCCTTCCTGAACCTGGCAATCCCTGTAGCCGATGGTGGTGAAAAGCGGTCACCAGAAATGGCCATGAAGTCGGGACCATTCTGGACCACGAGTGTATAGGAGGAAGATTGAAATAAGCAGCAGGGTATGTGGAAAGGTGATAGAATCTTGCCTTAAATTTAATCCCTGGACATTTGAAAGTACTCTGGAGAGATTTAAATAAGAACACAAGCAGCGTATTTCTATTAAGAGAACTAGCAGAAGGAGGCGGAATCTCTGGGCTCGAGAGCAGACACTTGATTCTGAAACTGAAGTAAGATCATGTTGGAAATAACATGGAGGGTGATTTTGGCCGCATAACAGATGCTATGACGGAAATGGAGAAAGCGGGGGTGGAACTGAGAGACCCTTTGAGTCGTTTTCCAGGAACTATGATGGATTGAGTGAAGATATAAACATAATATTGCAACTTGGAAAGAAAATTCTGAATATTTTAAATGAAAATCTTTGCACCTCCGAGATGGTGGAAGCAATGGAGCTGATTGTGTGTAATGAAAAGGAGGAGGCGGATCTTATGGAAGACAAGCAAGAGGAAAAGAGAGAGCTGATGGTGACGGCTGAGGGGCCCAATCAGTGGAGCCAGAATCGAGGGGAAAAGTGTCTGATTAAAACAACACGGGTGAATTGGTGTTTTGAAAAGAAAACTAAAATGCTGGATAGAGAGGAGAACAACGGATCAAAGAAAACCAGCGAATGGAGATGGAATAAAACCTGTTTTGGTGAGGAAGGAGATTGTAGAAAAGAGCCGGGGAACGGAAAAGAGAGACAGAATCGATGGACTGTATTTATAAAGAAGAAAAGGAGGGACGAAGGTTAATAGTGGCCATTTTGAGCACTTTAACAGCCTGGCAATTAATTATGGCTGAAATTTTCATGGGATTTAATGAGAAGATAATATAATAGAACTAGAATAGAAGATTAGAGGTTTGTTAATAGTATTATTACAAAGAAATTAATTTCAAATCTAATAGGTTGATTGCAATAAGGGAACAAAAATATAGTATTTTTAAATGTTAAGTGTGATATTGTATGGATATGTTGAAGTTGATGAACTGCATTAATGGGGAATTATGGGAATTTTATTTATTTATGAACTGTGATGGTGCAGTCTGTAGAGTGCTGTGCTTAGAGTGCACCTGCCTGCAATTAACTGCAGTTTGAATCTCACCAGGTTCAAGGTTGACTCAGCCTTCCATCCTTTCGAGGTGGGCAAAATGAGAACCCAAAATGCTGGGGGCAATATAAGCTGATTCTGTAAACCGCTTAGAGATGGCTGAAAAATGCCCTGATAGGCGGTAAATAAATACAGTGCTATTGCTATTGCT
>JANHFQ010003812.1:129727-144714 GCA_032468035.1 Aparallactus werneri
CGCTTTCTTTTTTCCTCGTTCTCCCTCCCTCCCTCCCTTTCTTTCATTCTTTTTCTTTCAGGGACTCCTGGAAGGGGTGGGGCCAGCCAGAGGTAGTATTTGCCAGTTTTCCAAACCAGTCAAAATTTTCACTACCAGTACGCCAGAACCTATCAGAACCGGCTGAATACCACCTCCAGTTCTATACTGCAATTGTTGGCTGTCTAAAACTTGTAGAGCCAGACAGCATTAAAAACAGTACTAAAATATGAAACGTTCCATCCTGAGGGGTGTTATTTTTCATAGATACAACTAAGGAGAAATTTGACCGATAAGGTGTGCTACCTTCTGAATATTACTATAAATTTTAAAAATATCTGCAAATGTTTTATAATGGGTGTCATTACATACATTCTTCTATACTCAGTATATGGGATAAGGTGGTAGATTATTGTAACTTTTTGTCTGCGCTTTATAGAAACCATTTATCAGTAGATTAAGACAGAAGATAGGGTTAGGGTTAGGGTTAGGCAGACTCACATCTGTCAACTCTGCATGTTTATAATCTGGAACTTCAGCAAGAATTACTGTTATTTACTTTATTTATTTATTTATTGTTCACTCTTATATGCCTCCTTACTCCCGAAGGATTCCGGAGTGGATGAGATATTATCTCATATTATATCTCATATATTATATTGTTCTGTTATATGTGGTTTAAAAATAACAAAGAATGACTTTAAGCCTTGTACATTCCCTTTTCCTTCTTGAATCCATTATCTTAAAAACCAAAATGAATAGCAATCTGCCATTGGTTTTTTTAACATTTTACATGCTAGAAATAGTTTTCAGATTAGAAGTAAAATAATTTTGATAATATAATTCTAAAGACTGAAAGAGAACAAATATGGACGACTTTTTTCTCCTTCACTAAGATGTCTCCTCAAACTTGCTTTCAGATGCAGTAAAATGGTTTTCAAGTCTTTTACCTAGAAAATCTACCAGTCTTTTCGTTCTACTCCAGAACTGCCTATCCATTTTTATTATTTAAACTGAAAGTAAGATACTTTTTCAAATTTCTTAGAGAACTAGCTTTACCTTTCAGAATCAAATGGAACTTGTGGGGGATACTAAAGTTTGAAATCTTAAAGTGAATGTAGAACATCTGGAGACAATTCTTACATGCTTACTTACTATTAATCTATTCATAGCTATCATATAGATAGTCTGAAAAACTAAAGAGGTTTCTGTGGTTTATGTTCCTAGTCTCAGACGGCCAATATTCCCATGCTGTCAGGTTGCAAGCTTTTGTTCATATATTAATTTTGTCATTACGAACCACTCACCCATTAAGTCCATGATTAAATGGGATGGGTTCAAAGCTTCCTGATGAATGGAACAAGGATGAGAACAAGGCATACTTTGCTTTGGGTATTTGGTGTGTCAGTATATAGATTGTACACCAGGTGAACACAGAACCAAATAAGAAAATACCACTGCAGTGGGTTGCTTAATTAGAACAAGTATTGCAAAATGAACATTGGTCTGAGTTGTCTAAAATCTTTATCTTTCCTGATGCTACTAAGCACTGAACCCGATAATAAAACATATATTGTCCATGTTAAACAGAAATCCCACAGGAATACAATTGATTTTTTGCTACCTTTTTTTCATCGTAACGATAACACACAATACATTTCACTTGTTCACCAGAATCAAATCTTGCTCTTGCTATTTGATTCTACATTTTTCTACTGATTCTATGATGTGTGGTTTAAATATATATGCATTAAAATCCTGGGAGATGAGGAAATACCTGTGGCATTATATTTAAACATACAGATCTGTTTCTATTCAGATTATGGCATTTTTAGCATTGATGATTCTGTTATATATTGGAATGGGGGGGCACTAAGAAGCTCTCTCATTTGCCGTTGAATAGAAATAGACCAGGACTGAGCAAGTTCCCTCAATTCAGAGGCTACAACAAGCTTTGCAAAGTATGTAAAGTCTGTACTTAGAAAATGAGTGAATCTGTTCTGTAAGGGGTCTTCTGGAGCTTTAATGCAAAAAAAGAGGAAGGGGATGGAGTTTTGATCCCATCCATTCTGCAGACCATAAAAAAGAAGCTGAACAGAGTGTAGCCTTTCATCCCTGCAACATAATATTGCTATCAAATTTCATAATGATGAAAGAGGACTAGAAGCCTTAAGCCAGTGGTGTCGAACCTTTTTGACGCCACGTGCCAGAAGTGTTCGTGCGTGTAGCCACGCACACGCAAACTCATGCCCCTGCATCCTCCCACGCATGCGCGTGCAACCCCCCTGTACTCACCCTCCCCCTGCATGCATGTGCGACCCCTCCTGTGCTCCCCCACGCATGCGCGTGTGACTCCCGCGCTCCCACTTCGAGTGATCCCCCATGCATGCACGCACAACCCCCAGAGCCGAAACACAGCTGATCCGTGCATGCACACCAATCAGCTGTGCTTCCAACCAAGGTAATACAGAGCGCAATAGCGCATGGGCAGATGGGTGGGCCCACTTGAAACCTCACGCATGCCCAGAGGGATGGCTCTGTATGCACCTCTGGCACACATTCCATAGGTTAGACACCACTGCCTTAAGCATACCCACCTGAGATTAAGGGACTTTGGATACAATGGAGTTCACTAACAAACAAGCATTCATAAGTCAGTCAAAACAGTATATATGCTTGAGCCCAACAAAAAACCCTATGTATTGAATTTTATGTGAATTGTGCTACATTATCTTATATTCTCTGTCACGCTACCTGTTCCTCTCACTGTATCCCATTTTGTTCCAGCTTAGTTTTGTCTTTTTTTCCCCTCTTCCCATTACCCTGTTTTTTCCTTCTTTGCTAGAAAGGCAGAGGGATATGAATATTTGTATATTTGAGTATATATATGATGTGTACATATATTTCAATGTAAAAGCTGTTGGCAGACACATAATTATTATAAGTGGAGCAATTCATTTTACTCATAATTAATTCAGTTTATAGCAATTTAATCTTTGTCTGCCCCTGCTGTTCCTTTGAAGTTTGACAGCTGGGTACTTTTACATACATGTGCATTTATCTGAGTATATATGCAAATGTTTCACAAGCATATATTAATTGGGAGGAGAAACTTCAAGGATAGTTTCAAATTGGGAATGGTAACCTTGCATCATGGCTCAGAACGTTGTATGAGTTTTGACAGGTTATATAGATTTTAAAAAGAATCATATGAAATTCTGAGCAATCTGCCTTTTAGATAAATATTGTGTTTGCAATAGTAAGGCAAGAAAATTATTGACAATTTTCTCATCTCTGTAAAATGTAAGTAGCAACTTGTTATAGCATTATACCAGATGGACTAAAGGGACAGAAGTTAGACCAGATGGGTGCACAAAAGTTAGTCAGTTTGGGCTTTCAATGAATAGCTATACCAGATGGGTAAACAATTGCAAACTTTCTTCTAATTTTAATGTGAAACTTAAAGAGCATCCATTATATCAAAATGGCTGCATCAAAGCTGACATTTATGAAGTGATTGAGCTGGTCAATGATGAAAATAAAGTGATTTGATAAGAGATGTCATAATAATTAAAGGATCCAAAGAGACATCCAGTTATTTGCCAAAATATAGCTCTTTTGAAATCTCTTCTGAGCATGCTTTCTAAATATTGAGTACAATCCTTCAGTGAAAAATGAGAAGAACACTACAAATAATAGTATTCAACATCAGTATAACTACATACTATGGGTAAGCAGAACTGTGACCTCTAATATATTTATTTTATTGATTGATTGATTGTTAAAATTTATATATCACCCAACTCCCTCAGGACTCAGCGAGGCTTACAGCAATAAAAAAAATTAACAATATACACAATTTAAAATTAGCAATCATCAATAATAACAGTAATAAAAAAACCTCTCGGATGGGATCAAAGGCCCCAAGCCTGCTATACAGTTTACATCTATATCTACTTACATAAAAACATTTAAATATATTGAACCTGACTTTAGTCATGAACACTTCCATTGCTTTTAACAGAATATGCCATTTACCGGTAATCCTAATAAAAATGAAATTCATTATTCCTGCTGTACTACTCAGAAATAATTTGGGTTTTCATATTAATTTCAGTGTTACTTATCTTGTTTATAGAAATATTTGGACAAGGGAAAAATGCCATACAAGTATTGCATGGAGAGGGATGTGATTCTCACTGCAAATATGCTTAAGAAAACAAGTATCCAAGTCTTTTCAGGGGTATTAGAGTCTGTGTGTTTTAGGTACATGGAGGTCATTTTGTCCTTGGAATGTCGTTTTGGATGATTATAGGTATACACAAAAACACAGCTGTTTCACTTTTTTCCTGTTTTTTATTTTTTATTTTTGCATTAAATCTCTCCCACTTTCAACCATCCAATTAGTTGCTCACTATCAAAAGACAGTTAGATCCTTTCATCTTCCTGAAAACTAGATAGGACTGAAGGGTGTCATGGCAACTAGATCTAAGGTCATTTCCTGTTTCAATTGTTTGACATTCAGTAAATAAATAAAATAAATTGATTTATAAAATGAGAATATATGAAAAAATGTTATTCCATTCTACAATACACACAAGAATGCTAACTCTGATTTTCTTGCAAAGTATTACAATATGTACACATATAATACATTTAATGATATTATTTGTAGCATAGCCCTTGCAGATTAATATTGTCACTACAAAAGCTCTTTCAATCAAGCGTTGTATTGTACCTGGACTATTAATTATATGGCATGTTTCAGACAATCAGCACACTCTGAATGCTGTTAAGTTTATGAACGCTTGCATTCTAACAGACTATCTCAAAGAAATATAACCATAGACAGTCAAATTTGCTTAGTTTAAGTCAGAGGAGGTTAAAAACTAGGCAAGAAACCAAAATAGCAATGGCTGCTTTAGTTTGTAAAACAACAAAAGGCCTAATGATTAATATTTTTTCAGGTCTGCCAATTAACTTATGTCTTGCTGCAAAAAACCTTTTGCTAAGGGAAAGGTTAGCCTGGCCCTACCCAACCACCATAACAGCAGCTCAAGGCAGTTTGCTAATTATTTTCTTGTCCAAAACACTGCTAATTGCCCTGGGACCACAGCTTAAAAGAAATTTTATTTGCACTTACCAAAAGTTAGTTGCTGGTTTCTGTATGTGTGGGATTAATTTTTAATGCATGACCGGAACACAGAATCATAAGGTTTGAAAAAGAGGTTTAAGCTTTTAATATATTCCTGAGGAAATCAAGCCATACAGAGAAAAACTGAAAGGTTGGAAGACACAAATTACATAAACAATTAAGAGTAAGCATTATTTTTAAAGTTTCAAATATTCTGATTTTGACATTTCCATGCAAGTAGCACTGCTTTTCTCCTTTTCACTTCTTACACTAACATATGAAAAGTTTCCATATGTGACCAATCAATTCCCAAGCTAGCTAGACAATGATTTCAGTTTTTCTTTGCTTCAAATATTCCTTTTGGAATAAATATTTAAATCATCTACTTCTAAATATGCTTATTTCTAAGCTATACACTAAATATCTTACTGATCAAGAATATTAATGATGTTTGAAGAACAATGAAGCAGACCAATTTAAATCAAAAGAACTTTTATATTATAGGAAACTTATATCAAATAAAATTGGCTATCGTGAAAGTCAGAAAAAAAATCAGGATTTGATACTGTTCAATGTGTTTCAATGTGTAAATGTGTAAAAATCATCAAGTCATCAAGAATTGAACAATTAATTCATAAATGGCACTCCTTAAATTTGCATTATATTCTTACAAACCTTACTAGACTGAAGGAATTATAATGGAAAGGATTCATATTACCATCTCTGTGATGATAGGGCCCATTTAATTACCGTACTTGTTTTACTTGAAATCTTTTATATATCTTTAACAATGCTAGTACAGCATTATTTTCATTTCCCCCCAAATGTTAAGTTTATTAATATTTTGTTTTTGGCCAAAAATTCACTGAAACAAAAGACTTGGAATAAGTCTTGGTATGTTGCTTGAAAGCTAAATATGAGCCACAACTGTAGGGCCACAAAGAATACAAATGGCAAAGGATCAAAAAAATTTCAGTTTTTACTGAATAATAATAATAATGCCTCTCTGGCCTGTGAAAAATAGGGACCACCTTTGGTGGGAAGGTAACAGCGTTCTGTGCGCCTTTGGCATTTAGTCATGCCAGGCACATGATCACGGAGATGTCTTCAGACAACACTGGCTCTTCAGCTTTGAAACCGAGATGAGCACCCCCCTCAGAGTCAGGAACGACTAGCATGTATGTGTGAGGGGAACCTTTCCTTTTACCATGAATTCTACATACATGTAGTCCTCACTTCATGATCACTGCTTCACAATTATTCAAAATTATGACCACAGCTATTGAGGTATTGAAGTACTGAACCCAATTTTGACATTCTCACATCTGTACACACCCTATTTCACACGATTGCCTTTTTGTGCACTTAGCATTTTGGATTTGCATTTTGGGCCCTGAAGATAGTTGTTTGCAGTGGTGTATGGACACAAAACTGCAATTTTTGGCATTTTAGCTGGTTTCTGTCATTTACTTCCAGTTTATGGCAAAAAACCCTTCCTTTTGGGGGTAAAGGATTCATTTAACAACTGCAATGTTACCTTAATGACTGCTGCAAAAACAGATTGTAAAATTGGCTATGGCCAGGGATGGGTTTCAATTTTTTACCAGCTGGTTCTGTGAGCGTGGCTTAGTGGCCATGGTTATGTAGTCAGTTTTCAAAAAAAAATTTAAAAATAAAAAAAAATGGGCCCTCCCACTTGCCTGCACACCATAGCTACCTTTATTTGCTCTGTTTGCAGCATAGCTGATGGGTGGGACAGCATGCTATAGCTGTTTTTCCACCTAGAGGCTTCTTCAGGAAGTTTGTTTCTTTAAAAAACAAACTTCCTGCAGAAGCCCCAATCTAGGTGGGAAAGCAGCTCAGCTGTGCTGCAAACAGAGCAAATAAAGGTAGCTATAGACTGTGGGTGGGTGGGAGGACCCAGCAGCAAAAAAATATTTTTTTTCCAAAAACCGGTCAGTGCAATTTACCAGTTCTCCAAACTGCAAAATCGTAACAAATGGTTCAGCTGAACTGGGCTGAACCAGCTGAAAACCACCCCTGTATGGGTGTCAAATTCACAGAGTCACATTGCCATCATGTGATGTTTTGCAATGTTTTTCCCTTCGTGGAGCTGGGGTAGGCATGGCCTGCACATGATGCATTTGGCATTTGGGCTGCCAGTTTGACACCCCAGACATAGACATTGAATTTGGGAGAAGAAAAGATGGCAGCAGGACATAATGTGACAGCAAAGTACATAGATATAAACCTCTGGGTTTCATTGCCATCATCAACTCACTTTGATTAAGGTATTTCCAATACACTATATACTTAAAACATGATGATTTAAACTAAACCAAAACTTTTAGATGAGTTAGACAAGAATTTGGATTATTAGTGCACAATTTTTCATGCTCTACTTTGCCTTCTATCATTCTATGACTTTATTTACAATCTGCTTTTTATCACTTCCCTAAATGTAAATGATATCACCATTTTTGTTTTTAATTGCATATGTTACCTTAACATGGAATGTATATCTTTGTGATTAATTATAGAGTTAGAGCAAGAGGGAAAATCTATAGCAGGCAATTTCTTTTTTTTTAATCAGTTCGGTGTGCAGTGAATATACTGACAATGAATAACATTATTTCTTAGATTACATTATCTCCATCACACTTAATAATATTTATCAAGATTCTAAAAATAAAAATCCCAGTGCAGAAAAGCTAACCTAATGTAAAAGTCTGAGATAATTTTTTAAAACTACTACAGAATGTAGAAATAGATATTCATTTTTTCAGTTTATGTCCTATCTAGTCATTTGAGTACTTTGAGCTTCTAGAACAAACTTAAAACAATTTAACACCCAGGTTAAAATGAAAAAAACTATATGTAATTGAATTTCTTTACCATTTATTACTTATTATTTTTCTCATTAGTGGCAAAGAACAAATGCTTTTCATGTGTTACTAATTTTTTTAGAAAACAAAATAATTAGAATAATATGGTTTGACGTCCGTAGCTTGGAGTGAGGGACAGTGTTGTACACTGATACTTAATAGGATATACTGTGGTGCAAAACTCTGTGAGAAATTAAGAATTTCTTTAGATATTATTCAAGTTCTATTGGGGTTTAATTCATTTTGTAATTATGACTTTTAAAATAAAAAATAAAAGTGGACACCAATGACCTTCTGAAAATTTCCACCAAAGTTTGCAGATTGTTTGTAGATTTTTCTTTTCTGAATCTCTACATTTTGAGAAATATTGTAAAGTTTTTCACTCACTTTATTAGCACGAGTGAACGAACAATTGAAAAAGCCCAATGGGAGAACTCATGATAATTTTGATTTAATTGCAGTGTAGGAGGCTTAGATAAGTAATGGACAACAAAGACAGGAAATTACACATATATCTTGCTCCTCTTTTAATGTGCATGAATACCTCAATGCACCACTGATATTTTTTCAATATTTTCTTCTGCTTTAAAACTGATGTAACAATCATTTTCACCAAAATCAATAAGAATTATTAAATAAAAAATATAGTAGAACTTTTCTGCATGGTGTTTTTGTCCCTCAACAATTGATTCTCTGAATGCCCTTCCCTCAGACCTAGTTGTGCTGGCAGTAGCATGGTGGGTAGTATGAAGGACAGGATATTCTTTCTCCCCAGTATGCTGCTATCTTGGACACCAGGTTGTAAGTGTAATGTAATTAATCATCATAGTGTGGAAAATATATATCTTTAAGGTGTACCATTAGACAATCTAATTTTGAATTCAGACCTAACACCTAATTTAGTTCAAAATGGTGGAAATATTTAAAAAAAGTCTTTATACTGGGAAATTTTAGATTACTTTATCCTAGCAATGGTCTCAATAGAACAGAGGTGTTTTGTCATTGCTTGGTCTCAGATAACTACAATTGTTTGGTTCCCTGTGAATGTCCTCTAACAAATTATTTTTAATCAAACTGACACAGTAGGAAAACAATGCAGCGGGGAAAAAGATCTACAGTAGCTTTCATTGCAAAATTCTGAACATTGTTAAAGCATTCTAAGCTATTATTGCCCATAGGTAAGTAAATACAAATTCTACATCTGGATGCGAAGAGAGATATAAGTATCCATATAAATTCATTTTTACTGTCTATGTTGAAAGGAAAATATTAGGATCCATTTTATTCAATTAACTAATTATATGCCATCTAGTTGGTGTTAATCGTTAGTGACAACATTGATATGTTTTCCATCACCAATATAATCAAGTTTACCCATCTTTTGGCTGGTTGCTTGTTTTTCATCTTCTTTTTATTCTCATCTTTTTCAGCATTATAGATTTCTCAAGAGAACATGGTCTTTGGTGTAATGTGTTCAAAATATGATAATGTGAGCCTGGTCATATGTGCCTCCAATCAAAATTCTAGATTTATTTATTTGTATTCTGGCTATCTACTGTGTTCTCAGGAGTTTTCTCCAACAACAAAGTTCAAAAGCATCAATATTTTATCCTGGTTCTTCAATTTTTTTTCTTCCATACAGTATCACAGGAAAAAGCTTTTGTTTGATCTTTTTTTCTAGACAGATTCTATCTAAATATCTGAATCTTTTTCAAGGTCTCCATTGCTGTCCTACTAATGGCTAGTTTTCAATGTCTTTAATTGCTGATTCCTTTATTGCTGATAATTGATTTTGCCTTATTAAATAGTTTCATTTCATTGTCAAAAAAGACTAAGCAATTCTGTCTTCTTTGCCTTTCAAGCAATGTGACTGGCTATTTGAAGCTAACTTTCATTACAGAGTTTGTGGATCATTTTCAGGTAACTGTAATGTCATCACCATATTATAAGTTATTCATACTCCAGTTCTGAAACTGTAATCATCTTGTTTCAATCCAGTCTTACTTAATATGTACTGTATTCAGCATATAGTTTTAATAAATGAGAGAGATTATGCAGCCTGGCCTCACTCATATACAGTACTTATGTTCTGGCCAGGATATGGATTCCTATCACATGTAGAAGGTTGACATAGTCAACCAATCTAATGCCTTTCTATAAACCACATATTGACTTCTTTTTGTTCATTGATTTTTAAAATTATATCAATAATGTATCTTCTTCCTCAAACTTTTCTACAAACAGCTCCAACATCCTACACATGTAGGGCTCTAATCCCATGTTCAATGGTCCTAAACACTATTTTTCTTGTATGAAAATTAACAATATTTTATAATATCTTGTATAGTCTATTAATCACCTTTCTTTTATTGGTAATTTCCATATTTATTCTGAAATCTAGTTTTCTTTTATTTCTGGTAGACTTTTTTTTACATTCACCTTTAAAAAAATTATTTGATTTCATTCCACAATTTCTTGGATTACTTATCAATATGGTATCAACTTCAAAGCAATTCCTGATATTCTTTTTCATAATATTGTATATTCAAGATCATATCATGTAAATTGATCTTCTTCTTTAGCTTGAACTGGATCTTGCACATGATCTGATCCACTGTCAGTCCTTTGATTCTGAGTATCAGTGTAGTGATGTGCATGTGTGTATATGTGTGTGCATGTTTTGATTGTCTGAATAGCTTGTTAACAATGAAGAAAACACTGGATTGGCAGAAATTTATGTTAGTCCCACGCTAAATTCAGTGCCCAGCTACAAACAACACGTGTTCTTTGCATGTGCTATAAATTTTAGATTGAACTTGATGACAAAAGACATCAATTCCTTTTCTTCTGCATCAGTAGTTACAACATAAACTTGGATATTCATCACATTAAAGTGTTTTCCACAAAGTCTAGTTGATGTTGGTTGGATTATTGACTGCATTAAATCCTGTATTCTTTATATCTTGCATGACTATGAAAGTAACAGCATTTCTCTTTATTTTTCATGTTCTGAGTAGTAAATAGCATTATCTTCTGATTAAAAATTCTAATTCCAGTCAATTTCAATTCTCTCATGCCAAAATGCTTGTTTATAATAATTTAATTTCATCTTTCATATGTTACTTATGTTTCTTAGATTCCAGGTTCCCTCTGTAATTCTGTTTTTGCAGCTTTGGACTTTCTTTTCCATCATAGTGGCATAAAGTAACTAGACATCTTTAAAATAGTTTATATAGCCAGATTAAAGCCAGGCTTTAATCTGGCTATATTATACACATGATACTACTCCAAAAGTACCTGAGCTTTATGTTGAATGTCACCCAATCTGAAAGATCCATATCTGTTGTCAATCACTTTACATTGTCTGTTCATGTGGTTTTCTTGGTAAAATATAGTACTGGCTTACCACTTCCTTCTCCTGCTCAAAGTTAATGGACCCCTTTGCTATTGTAACTAAAGTGATCATCTATCTTCAGCATTTTTCTATATTGCTGCCACCTGATGTGTACAGTGGAACCTCAGTTCACAACCACAATTTGTTCCATAACGTCAGTTGTGAACCGAGTTGGTTGTGAACTGAAACAAATTTTCCCATTGGGTTGTATGGAAATACGATCGATCCATTCCAGACCCCTATGAACTCTGCTTGTTTAAGATTTTGAAGCACACAAATACACTACTGTAGTGAAATATGCCACAGAATGCATAGTGTAACAGTAAAATCCTTTAATACAAATACTGAGAAAACCATGAACAACAGAGAAAACTGTTCAGTTGGTCGATTCTGAGCGAGAGAGAAATTGCTGTTTTGTGGGAGAGTCCGCCTCCGTGATGGAAGGATGCTCTGCTTCAGGTGTTTTCTCTCTTGAGATTTCTTCATCTTCAGGAAGTTTGGTTGTGAACCAAGGATTTGTTTGTGAACGGAGTCAAACATTTAGCTGATTTTTTGGTTGTGAACCAAATTGCTTGTGAACAGAAGTATTTGTGAACCAAGGTTCCACTGTATTGGGATAATATTCATGCCTTTAGATAACCCTGCTGAATGTATAGATTTTTGGCATACACTACTGATGTTCATCACTTATTCTTCCAGGAACCGTTCCTGCCACAATTCTGCAGTATAGCCGGGCCTGAGGGGGATTTTGTCTAACAAAGTTTCATAAAAACAAAACAAAAACTTTTTAAAACCTTGATCCATTTTTACTTTCTCAAACCTTTGAGACATAGCTATCCCTAATGTTTTCCCCTTGCATAAATTCCCCTAAACTTTAAAAATCAGATTAAATATTTTAACATGTTTCTTCTCTGACTTTGCTCTTGTTTTTTATCCTATGATATTCAGAACATTCTTATATTTTGGCTGAAGCAAGAATTATTATTAAATCTCAATTGACTAAGATTCTTTCTTATTTGGCTAAAAAGAAGGCTCAATATAAAAGACTCCTATTTGTCTGCCAAGAGTCCGATAGTAGACTTATTCTATGTAGGGCCACATACTCACCACTAAAATATATTAAAATGCTACATCCAGTCATTCAACATTCCCATAATTATTATTCAAGTATTTGCAGGTTTTATTTAGTACAGGAAAAGCATAGCCCATGTTCAATGTTCAATACATTTTATGTCTTGAAAAACGTTTATAAAATGTGAGCTTGACATCTGAAGGCCAGATCACAGGCCTCTGAACTGAGACTTATACTATCGCAACACATGTAATTTGACAATTCAAATTATACACATTGACTTGTTGCTTTAATTGTAGAATCACTAAGTGGAATCCATTCCAAGGAAAATGCCTCCTTAGAGTGACAGAGCACAGCAATCAGAATCAGCAGGCTTGAAATAGCCAGTCACATTGCACGAAAGGCAAAGAAAACAGAATTGCTTAGTCTTTTTTTTTGTTAATGAAATGAAACTATTTAATAAGGCAAAATCTTCTGAAGCTTTATTAATAAGTCTGAGACACCCATCTGCACTTTTAGAAACACTGCATCAGGAGATCCACTTAACATATTGCTCCATCTGGTCTTGTATATGGGATTCCAGCCATGTTTCTGAACCATGCCAAAGCCTTGGACATATTCAGAGTTTCTGCATATCTTAGGGATATAGCTAATGCCTCTTGGTCCTATCTATGCTTTGAGCCAACTAGATTTTGAGCAAACTAGATTTTCTGGTACATCTGCACAGCAATGCACCGATATTATGAAGAAAGACACAAAGGTACTTTTGCCAAGGGTGGAAAAAGGAAAACAACTGAGCCTTCTAACAGCTGGCATTGAAACAGTATCTTCCTAATCTTGCCAATATTTTAATTGCCAAAGAGTTTCAGGTTATTATTGGAATACAATTTCTTGCGCCTAAGCTAAGAGCATAACAGCATTTTCAACTGTGTCACATATACAGTATATTCTAGGTGCCTTAATGCTATCTTATCAGAACTTCCTCCCAGCATTTAGAAAGGGATAGGAACTCACCACACTTCGTTGGTTGTTAAAAAATGTCTCTTCCCCCACCTTGTTTAGAAAGATATATAAAGTGCACTTGGGGCCAGATTCTGTTTGAGAAGCTGTTGGATTCCTCGAGGAGGGTTCTATCCCTTTATGGAAACAGACCAGCTGATCAGACTAGGGATAAAGATAATTACCCAGCTGAGAAGAATGATTGGATGTGGGAAGCAACCCTACATTAATTGCTGAACTAGCAAGGAAGTTAGAAAGGAGAAGATACGGTTACAAGAGGAAGCTTAGAGGTGGCTCTCTGAATATGCTAATTAACCTGGATGGCTTCTGGGAGGAGAAGATGCTGACTGGCATGTATGCATATTAAACTATTAGAATCATTGAAAGAAAAGGCTCTCTCAGGGAGGCAGCATGAGAAATTATGCCTTTGGCTTAGGTAGCTTGAAATAATGAGTCCTGTGCAGGCATTTAGACTGCAGATGTGATAGTTAGTAGGGGCAATAGTGTACATTCAATCCCTACCCCATTAGCTACCTTCCTATCCTTCGTTCATTATACCATACTGAGCAGCAAATTCTAGATGGGGGGTATTTTTCCAAACATTTAAATGTGAGAATAGTACAGTCATTATGAATTCTATGGAAAGATCTATTTGGTTCAATAATGAATAGGGCAAGGCCAGCATACATGGGGCAGGGGAGGGGAGGTTTGGTGAGGTCTAAAGTATAAATGTGCCCTCATTCCAACTGTGCCACCTTTCTAGCTCCTGCTGTAGAGGCAAAATGCCTGCAAATGTGTATAATTTCCAGAGAAAGGCTGTTCAACTTCCACCATGGTATTTAATTAGAAGTTCATTGATGATGATGATAGTGGGGTAAACAGATATTCTTGGTAACTGCTTGAAAATGCACAGTACACTTATGTATGGTTTTTACCTTGAAGGGGGATAACCAGGGAATTCCAGGATTCTAGACTAAATTGAGAAATTTTAAAAAAATCCTAGAATTTAATGGCATACTACCTCTTTAAAACTACATGGATGGCTCCATGATGACATAGGAGTCAAGCTTTACTTAAAAGAGACAACTCCTTTAAAAATTGTCTATGAAAGAAAAAATATGTTGAAAAAATTCTGATCTTTTAAAAACACATTTGGGCATCAAAACATAATTTCACACCATAAGAACCATAAGAATTATAATATATTAATCATCAATACTTTTTAATCATCCATATTTCATCAATAATTAATAATCAATACTTATTTTGGGGAACTCCTACATGTAGAACCCCTTCTCAGTGGTGGGATTCAGCCTATTCCGACAGGTTCTATAGAACCGGTAGCGATAATTTTGAGAATCGGATTGGCTGACCTCTGATTGCCTGACCCCAGCAAATACCACCTCTGATTGGCTGAACACATAGCCACACCCACCAAGCCACACCCACAGTACCAGTAGGGAAAATTTTTGAATCCCACCACTG
>JANHFQ010003815.1:44697-55820 GCA_032468035.1 Aparallactus werneri
GGGAAGACAAGGGAGGGAGGGAGCAAGATGGCATTCCCAAAAATATACACCCGGGCAAGGCCGGGTCATCAGCTAGTCCTACATAAAGTTTCATTTTCATTAGTGTTTTAAAAATAGTAGTCCTCAAATTATCTCCCTCCCGCAAATCAAGAGGAAAAGTCAGCCCAGCAGTCTTCAACATTGCCCCATTCCCTGTGGCTCTTGCCTCCATCCTCAAATGTTATGATCTTCCCAGCAACAAAAATGTTGCCCAACACTATTATAGTGGGTGGCACCTTTGAACAGTGAACTAAACTGATGTAATAACCAACTCATTCAAACAAGTGAACTCATCTTCTTCTGCCAAGTCTAAACACTTCAGTGTTCTTCCTATGTTAACTGTATTGATGTTGCTAGCACTGGATTTGTTACACAGCAAATGAATGAGATCCCAAATTAATAGATAAAACACAGATTTTTTAAAGTTTCATTTTTTCATAATGACATTTTTAGACATCCATTGTTCTGGCATATTTTAATCATCTTCTCTCCCCACCCCTGCTGCAAAAAAAATGTATCTTGGTTTTATTATAATCAGCTTGGTGTTTCTCCTTTCCCTTAAGCTGTTTCATTCCTCCAATCATTTTTGCCACCTTTCCTCTCATGTTGTTTTTCTGAACAAGAAGAAAAGAAAGGAGCCTGGTATGCTGAGGAGATGGCCCAACCCCAACACATATCAGTGTGATTTCTATCATAATCCACAATTTTGTGTGCTTTTTTTGTTTGACTGCTAAGAGATATTTGGTATGGGCTTTACCATGGAAAGTACTGACTTTTTTTCCTGGGTGACTTCAAATCGCTGAAAAGACAGAAAACCTTTTGAGATATAGAAAATATTCTTCCTGCTCCCCCCCACAAGATAGTAGTACCTCCAAGATGACAATAAAGATATATTAGCCTTAGTTTCCCTTGTTTTGTGGCTTTTATTTAATAGTCTTATTTTGATAGTGATCAAACTGCTGAGGAAAGCTCTTGGAAAGCTTTTAAAAAAACTGAAAACTGAAAATTGAGGAGCAGCTTCCAATGGACTTCCATCTCAGCAACTGGGGACAAGTTATTTACTTTAAATAAGCAATTTAAGCCCCTAAACACAACAGAACGATCCTAGGTAGAGGCAATTATCCTGCTTGGGTAAGGGGTTGGACTAGATGATCTACAAGTTCCAACTATGTCAATCTATAAATTTGTGAAGTTGAAGATGACATTGTACAGATAATCTTCGAATTACAACCATTTGTTCAGCAATTGTTTGAAGTTACGATGGCGTTGAACGGTGATTACAATGGGTCTTTGGGATTCCATTACCGACTGACTCACCTTGCACACCCTTGCTTTATGACTGCTTCACTCAGTGACAAAAATTCTGGTTTCAATTGCGTTCTAAGTTGAGGACTACCTATAATTGCTCTGCTTCTTCCCTGAATTCAGACTCGGTTCCAAATAAAGTTAAATAAGTTAGGAAGCGTTCTCAAACAATTGTATTTTTCTTTAATTATTTTCAAAAACTACAGCCATTAGAAAGAAATTTGGTATTCTATTCCAGCTTGTGAACTGCTTTCCTGATGAACAGATTGTTGAAGGTTTCATCCCATAGCCAGGAAGAGGTTTAATTTTTCGACTCCTGAAGATGTTCAGCCAATGTCAGGATACCTATTTAATACTTTCCCTAGCTGTATTTTTCAAACACCCCAATAATTGTTTTCTATCAAAAACAACATGAAAAATAAGCATATATCATTTCCTCATAAAGGAAATGTTATTTCTCTGAGACTGTTGCCTCATGCTCCATTGCCCCAAGTTAATATGGATGGGATAAAAAGACTCCCTAGATCTTTAGGTGGCTATACAGTCTTAATTGAATTTAAAACTCCAATGCTCTCATATGTTGCTTAAAATGAGGAAATTTCTAAAGCATTTTTGTGACCTTGATATCAAACCATTACTGCCTAACAAAAAGTACAGATGTAATATTTAACTAATTAGCCAAGAAGTGAAACCAACTTCAATCAATCCCAAATTGCTAGGTAAGACAGCACTAAGAAGAGGAGACAATGCTTATTTAATTCTGATTTCCCCAATATTGTCCCAGAAGAAAGTTTTAATAAAAAATTCTATCTGACTCAGCTGCCAAAGAAGGATCAAGCTATCACCCTACAGTGATAAGAGGACTAAAACAAGTTTTGTCAGGACTTATACTGAGATAATCTTGTATTACTGTAAATCTATTTCAGCCTCACTTCCAAAGTTTGTGATTTTGCAGACCCAACTCAACAACTCAATCCTATAAACCTCAGAGCTCCGATACACCTTTGCAGCTTATCAAAAACAACTCTGTATTAACCTCCTTCTCTTCATCATACCTTAAGTACCATCAAGCTGAGTCATGTTAGAAACCTAACTAAAAGCTGTTTTTAGAGACTAATCAGAAGAAAATATCCGAATTATATCATATTTAATCTCTTTTAACTTCTGTCTTATATGTTTTTTATTCTGTACGCCACTCTGAGTCCTTCAGGAGCAGGGCGGCTTAAAAGTCCAATAAATGAAATGAAATGAAATGAAATATTGCAGATCCTCTTTTAAACCAAGCTACAGCCCAATTCTTGGAGGACAGATATATCCATCCCAGACCCCATCATAACCAGCACAAAGGAAAGGCTGTCAATTCAAAACCTGACACTATTGTTTATTTTGTTTATTTCCACCATTATCAGGTTAACTGCAGTTGATCTAGCAAAATTACATTAAAAAAATAATGTATCCAACCTGGGTGAAACCTGACTAGTTAATTTATTAAATGTTAGAAATAATCTGTTTTGTAGATAAAGCACCTTTATGATAAATTTCTTGATCGGATGATCCGAGAGAAGTGTTACCTAATAAGATTTTGAAATAGGCAATCAACTCTGGACCAGTGCATCACCTTACATCATCTTGCAAAAAAAATAATAATATTCCATCTACCTGCATGGAACTACCTTCATTAATCTGGCAGTAGCTTTTGATTTGCTATCTGGAGAGATGCTGGATGAAGGAAATTAGCAGCCTCATTTATATATTGCCATTTACTACAGTTAATTATGATATTGTATGAGAATACCTACATGTAGATGAAATGATTTGTTTATGGATGGATTTTCTGTGCTAACCTCCACTTTAAAGGGAGTTAAATAGGGATGTGGTAATTTATTTAATGTCTGCATTAATTCCATAATACAAGCTCTCTCAAACTGTGAATATTGTTCCTGTC
Source organism: Aparallactus werneri (assembly GCA_032468035.1). Lineage (NCBI taxonomy): Eukaryota > Metazoa > Chordata > Lepidosauria > Squamata > Lamprophiidae > Aparallactus > Aparallactus werneri. The sequence continues at coordinate 47,987 of JANHFQ010003815.1, forward strand.
ACTAGATCATAGACCTCTTTCCATCACATGCTGACAATGCAGTTGTTCTTCTCCTAATTCAAATTGATCTCTGGCAGAAACTTCAGATACCAGCAACAGTCCGTGAGAATGAAAAATTAGAAATTAATTATTCTAAAACAAAAGTTTTATTCAGTAAGAGACATGTGAACTGCCACCACAATTGGAACAATCAGTGATAACTAAATTGAACAGGTCAAGGTTTTAATATTTAGGAATCGACTTTCAATCTTCCACAACATGGAAATAACAAATTTGAGACATTACGTGTCCCAAAGGCCTCTATGCTATAATTAGATTCACTAGTTGCAACAATAATCATTTTGTCCTTGCATCAGTTAAATTATTTAGGCTCAAGGTGCTAAGCCGTCTGTTCTATAGCACATATATTTGTGCCTATAAAGTGATAATGGCCTTAGAAGAAATCCAATCAAAATTTGTAATAATTATCCTTCACATTCCTTGGGCTGCACCATACGTACATCTTTATGTGGAAATGTGTTATGCTTCTGTTGAGGCCCACACGAGAATTTGTTGCTTGGAAATTGGCTGGAAGAAATTTCCTGGGCCAATCTGTTCTCACTGATAAGTTTATTTCTTGTTTGGAAAAAAGGTATAGCTAAAAATTTAATAAAGTTAGAGTTTGTTTTTTTAAAAAAGAAAATAGGTGTAGCTTATGATCTCCCCAATTGCGGTCTCTCAGTCACTGTAAATGTTTGGACCTGAAAACCTATGTCAAAGGTCAAACAGAGACTTGGACCTTCACAATGAGAGATCCAAAGTTTCAGATAGTTGTTATTATTTTATTTTTATTTAATGTATGCTGTTGTTTCATTATACAGGAGACCACAATGCTAATGCAGAATAGTAGCTTGGCTGCCAGTTTACTAGCTCTGTTTGGTACATACTTGCATACTTCTCAAGGTGTGCCACAGGAGAGTGAGCTAGCTTAGCATCAAAAAGAAAGATGAGAGACTGTTCCTGCAATGTCATCCAAGGCCCTCTCTCTCCACCTAAGTCACCTCACAAACAAGTGTTGCAACTGGAAAGGTTCAATGCTGGCAGGATTCTAACCATCCACATGAAGCACCAGCTTGCATTCCCACAAAAGTCACAGCTATTTATCTAGTCACATAGAACAAGCTTTTCAAACTGCAAGGGTTCACTACAATGAGAGGCAATGAAGTTGAGGTGAGTGATGGGAGCTCACCCCGTCACACAGTGCTAGGACTCTAACCTCGGGAACAAAGACCATCTCCGGTGTCATTAAGCCACTGAGCCATTATACCTCTACTATCCTTATGAAAGTTTCCCATGCACCTTCACCATTTCATATATTTTTCTAATATTCTCTCCATTCTCACCAAGAAAATCAATAGTAATGAATTTAATGCCTTATGTTCAAAAACATTAGAGATTTGGTATGGCCCATATTGAAAATGTTTCTGCTCAGACAAAACACCAAGACAGTTTCACACATCTTGCTATGCTGCCTCTTGTATCAACTTGATGCTCCAATGCTCCATATTAATATTCCTTTACTAAATTTACAGGTTGGCCTGAAATACAGGCTGCATATTTTCTATTGGTGAATTACTCCATTAAAATATCTACAAAAATGGCTAAATTCTGCCCAATTTTGATTGGTGTTAAAAGTCCTGGGTATGACTCATGCTTAGGCTTGGATGATTTGATGACCTCTATGTCAGGCCCATAGAAGGGCAATAATTCTTAATATATGCCACCATCTTTGTGTTTTTCTGATACCATCACGGGGATATTGTCACTAAGACATGTTTAGTCCAGATTCATTTCTTCTCCCTAGCAACCTACTACTGTGTTTCCATTCTTAAAAGTACTGAAGGATCTCAGACTCTCTCTGTCCATTTTTTTTTTGTAGGCCAGACATGACAGTTCTATTGTTATAATGTGACCTAATAATTTGTGTGGGTATTTTATTGTGGCTGCTTGACTCATTCATCTTCTGAGAACTTTGACGGTTCTTTTATAGAGCCACAAAACTCAGCTCAAAGTCAGGGATTTCGAGGTCATGATGGCACTCCTATGGTGGAATGTAGTCTAGAGTTGTAGAAGGGAAGGACTTTTCCCCAGAAAGTAAAGAGGCAGCAGAACTTGGACTCATTTATTTATTTATTTATTTTATTTATTAATTCAATTTTTATACTACCCTTTTCCGGAGACTCAGGGCGATGTACAGGACAATTAAAATACAATCAAGACACAGTTAAAAACAAATTAAATAATCAAAGCCCAGTTAATATTAAAATATGTTAAAAAATTTAAAAATTTTAAAAACCACCCTTAATCCAGGCTGGCTAACACAAACAGACAGATCTTCAACTCCCTACAAAAGGAGCGGAGGTCGGGAGCTGTGTATAGGTCCAGTGGCAACTGATTCCACCAGGTAGGAGCTCCTACAGAAAAGCCTCTCCCTCTAGGCCCCGCCCAGTGGCATTCTGCTGCCGCTGGCTCCCGGAGAAGGCCCTCCCTATGTGAGCGGACCAGGCGGTGGGAAGCTGGAACCAGGTGTTCCCTCAAATATTCTGGACCCAGGACATTCAGGGCTTTATAGGTAAGTACCAGCACCTTGAATCTCACCCAGAGGGCAACTGGTAGCCAATGCAGCTCATGGAGAAGAGGCGTTACATGGGAGTATCGGGAAACTCCCATCACAGCTCGCGCGGCCGCATTCTGCACCAGTTGAAGCCTCCGAATGGTCCCCAAGGGCAGCCCCATACAAGCAGAGAGCAAAGGTAGACCCCCCCCTAGCAATTCACAGTTTATATCTAATAATTCTGAAAATAATTGCTTTGGTCTGGCAAAATTTCTCTCCATATAGGCAGACAACAATAACAAAACTACTCAGAAGTAATTCCACATGTCGTTCTTGGTTCTTTGGGCCTGACAAGTGCCTTCCCCTGAAACGTTGCAGTGTGAGGAACAGCAGCAGATGGCACCTCCTCTGAAAGTCAAGCTGGATCACATTCAAGGACAATCAGGTTTCAGCATGAGGCAGGGAAGCCCACAGATGCCTTTTCTCCTCCTTAGTAAAAATGCAATAAATTAAACACCTAACAACATATGGTTCTTTAAGGACCCTACAAATTAACTGCCTGTGATAGTTGCCTCATGCTGTTTTTATAATAGACCCATCCTGCCTATTTATTAGTATAAAAAATGTTCAGCATTTGCATGTTTATTGTCTGGGGGTAAGCAGATATAATAACATAGAAAAAACCTCCTGCATTATGCCTTGACTGGATTGCGATGTACTGCTTTAATTCCCTTATATTTAAATAAACCTCATTTAAGAGTATTCATACGACTTTACCTCATTTTTGCAGGGCCCAAATTTTCTATCTTGATTATTCTGGAATTACAATTATTATAACTCTTTACTCAAAAGGTGGGAAAAAAACCCTAAGCAATTAAAAAAGGACAGATGAAAATGCGCAGCTTTTTAAAAATGTGTCAGCTGGAAAGCCCAACATCTTGATATTGTTTAGGGTGAACGTAACACACATCTCGGTATCCATTCCTTGTTCTAAGAGCATAATCTCTTCTTGCTATCCCTGATGGAACATGAAATGTTGATTTTTAAACCTGCCCGCAGGGAAAAAAATATTAAACATTTTAGACTCTGAGACAGGAATAGGGAATAAAGATTATGCATTTATGAGGAAATAAAGAGGAGGGGGAAGTGTGTTCTTTTGGTTGCTCTTTGAAGCTGTGGGCAGGAAGGGAGCAGTTCACATCATTCCCCAAGGAGGTAGTTTATTTACGAAAGGGCAGGTGAGGAGCGGAGGGAGCGTGACCCCTCACTTTAACAATTCATCCTCACCATCATCTATGAATTCATGAATTTTCAACATTAATGCCGATCGTAGGTCTAGAGGTCAAATGGCTCCCCTCCTGTTATATCTGCCCCTCCTCCAATTGGGTAAATTCTCCCATAGAATAAAAAAATCTTCATTAAAAAGATACAGCTTTGCAGCAAGCAATTAAAGCCGGCACGCACATAATACACGCACTCTGTAAAAAGCCACAGATGAGTCACTGCTGGAATCAGCAATCCTAACAGATATTCAGATATCATTTTTTTCTGCCTATTAATACAACTTGAGATGTATTGACATTTTATGCAAACGAGCAGCGCAGAGAGAAGAAGGTAAAACAGGCCACGCTGTGAGAGAGGAAAAACTTTGGACAAAATTAGATTACTAGAAAATTAGATACCCAAGTAAGGCATAGTCGTATAGCAATAGAAATATAGCAATAACACTGTATTTATATACCACCTATCAGGGCATTTTTCAGCCCTCTCTAAGTGGTTTACAGAATCAGCATATATTGCCCCCAGCATTTTGGGTTCTCATTTTACCCCCTTGGAAGGATGGAAGGCTGAGTCGACCTTGAGCCTGGTGAGATTCAAACTGCAGTTAATTGCAGGCAGTTGCACTCAAAGTATAGTACTCGACAGACTGCACCACCATGGCTCTTCTCATTTTTGTGATTATTTAACACTATCTGCCCCCTCCCTGGTCCTAAAACTACTCCCAAATACAGCATAACATACACCTTAACTGTTTAAAGCAGTGTTTCTTAAAATGTAGTTGGAGAACCTCTCGGGGGTATGCAAAAATCAAAATGGTCAGCTTTTGAAGCTATTTGCAAAAAATTATAACGATGTCATCCTTCTCATTATTATTTTATATTTTTAAAAAAGGTATAGGGGTTTCAAATTATTATTTTTTAAATGTTAATACCGAATGGGTTAAACCGATATGAACTGACCCAGCCTCCTGAGGAAAAAGCTAGTGAAAACAGAATGCTTTCCCCAGTTTGCTGTTGCAGAGGGAGGAGGAAAGAACAAAGACCTGCATAAGGAATGAAAAGGAAATACAGAAATGTGGCTTGATTCCAGAACAAGTGATTATTACATGAATTCTCCTGGATGGTGCAAAACAACAGCTGGCTTTCCTGATGTTTCTGCTGCATTTTGTGCTATCAGCAATCAAGGTGTAACTGAAGCCATGGGTTGAGATACAGAGACAATGATAATGATTATGTTCCATTTAACTGTCCCCATTGGTTTCTCTTGAGAGCCCCTAATATTTTGGAACTAATTGCTTGCTTGCTATCTTTATTTTTGCCCCAAAGTGGATTTGATTGCCCCTCGCTGCCCGCTTTTCTGGTTTATGAGCCAAGGATTCTACCATGTCCATTTTCATTGACTTTCTCCGAATACTGTAGAAGTGTAATATGGGCTTCATATTCAAAATCTTTTGTAGGCTAATGTATGAGTTGGTGCAGACTGATTGATCCTCTGCATACAGCAAAATAAAATTTACTTGAAACTGTGTCATGTTGTTGTAAAGACAAGCAATGAAGCTTGGGAATGGACGTGATGTTCTTGCTGAAAGACCTGAGTCTCCACAGTAAACCAAATGCAAGGTGAATGGTCTTTAGCTGAAGGGAAAATGATTTTGTAATTGTTTGTTCAGCCTCCCTTTCCTATGTAAGCACTGAAACCGGAGAGAGAACAGGCAGCAATGCAGAAGTGAGGTAAGGCTTCTTTTGATCCTTTTGTTCCATACCATATTCAAAAGACCTTTTTTTGAGTTCTTGAACAAGGAAGCAGCATTTTCCTTCCAACAACTTTCTACTATTCTTTTTGATAAGTTGGGGTTTGGGAACTGGATGATGCTTTCTAGACAGTGATAGACTTTACAGAAGGAGGCATAATATGAGGCACTGGACAGGAACATCCATAGAGAGGAAGCCTTCTGCCTACTTATTGTAAGGGGGGAACCTAGAGTATATGGTTACATATTACATCCTTTCCTCGAGTACCGGTATACCTTAATTATCATTTGACAACTAGGATGCATAAAACCTACATTCTGACAACAATCTGAAAATTATTATTACACTTATTTTGGTTAGAGTCAAACCATTATATTACTTTTCTCTATCTTCAGATTTTGTCCACTGTTATAATCTTCTTTCATGCTCATATACTGAAAAAATATTGTCTTAATCAGAATCAGGAACCAATTTTGGGAAAGGTAAATATTGTCTAAACTCCCTTTGAATTTGGACCACTGAAACATCTGTCCAAAATCCAAGAATGTTCTCTGCTTGCATTAACATCAACCAACCACCATCTCAGCAGCTTGGTCGATTGGAAGAATAATTGGAAACCATAGGAATAAGAAGTATCATGGCATACCTCACACATACTACCCATACCTTGTTTCTCTTACAGCAGGGGTGTCAAATTCACGGCCCATGGGCCGGATGCACCACATGCTGGCCAACGCCCACCCCAGTTTAGCAAAGAGGAAAAAGTCACGACACATCACATGAATACAACATGACACCGCAAGTTTGACACCCCTGTCTTATAGTGTGAAACATTACAACACAGCCCTACCACTCAGGGCTAGGCAAAAGATGAGACATTATTACTAAACAGCCCAAGAACTGAAAGCAAGCTATGAATCATGGATATATTCTCAAACGATTTGGTTTAGTGGGAGAGAGAATTTAAAACTAAAGATATATTCCTCTTTCTATTACATTATATTGTTTCTCCCCCTAGTATAAAGTTTTAATAAACCTAAATAATGTGGATAAAAATTTACCCTTGGTTACTATATCTACTTGAAAATTCTCAGATAGTTCTGAATACTGTGAGCACCAGCTTAATACTAAAGCATATTTCAGTGAGGTTTATTATATCAAAGCTTTCAAAATTACTTCAAAAATGTGTGTGTGTGTTATTTTGTACATTTGGTTCCTAAGAACAACATTCAAAGACATGATCAATCTTGAAGTCTTTTGAAGAAAGAGCAGTCATTTAAAAATATTGACTTTTAAGATGTGATTTTGCATTGATTTAAGGCTACCTTTTGAACTACTCTGGGGAAAAAATAAACCATAGTTTAAATACTCCATGTTAAATAACCAACATGAAAAGACTACATGGCAATAATGATGGTCTGTATTTCTTGTAAGTACACCACATTTTTATCTACACACACATTTATGTAAACGTTTGTAATATTGCAATCAAATTTTCTATATAAGAACTTTATTATTGGTTTTAAAATGCCTCCTAAAAAGGTTGTAGTCTTACATCGGATTCCCTGGGACTAATTTTTATTGTACTTTCTTCTGCTAGAGCAAATAGTATGCCTCTGTAAATTGCTTTGATTATTATTTTGCTTAGTATATTTTATACTGTATGTGATGATTATCTTTCAACAATATAACATACATTTTAGTTTTCTAGTTTTGAGAGGAAACATGAATTCATCTCAAAACCGAAAACATTGTTTTATTTTAACTATTGTAATTAGGAATAAAATACTGGCACTTGTTTATGTCTTCATTTACCATAATGTCCAGAAGAATATATTTATTACAATAGTTGGTGTAGCAGTAAAAACAAATCATTTTATAAAATTACTACATTTATTATGGTAAACATCTTTGTGAGTAAGAGTACATTATAGATGAAATAGTTTATAATTCACCGAGATCTATGCTACACATTAAATTAGTTTTTTTTGTTGGTATGAAAATATAGGTAACTTGTTTCTTGCATGAATAAAATAAAATTTAACTCTCGAGTTTTTTCATCTAAGATTACAGTGCTTAATTTTATGTTTTCCATAGCCAACTGCAACTTTGTTCTAGCTACTATGCTATCAATATCTGTCTGTCTGTCTGTCTGTCTGTCTGTCTATCTATCTATCTATCTATCTATCTATCTATCTATCTATCTATC
>JANHFQ010003815.1:55920-66236 GCA_032468035.1 Aparallactus werneri
GGTGTATTTGAGGGAACATCTGGTGCCAGCCTCCCACCGCCTGGTTCGCTCCCACAGGGAGGGCCTCCTCAGGGAACTAACGGCCATGGAATGCCTTCGGTCTGGGCCCAGGGGTAGGGCCTTTTCTGTGGGGGCGCCTATTTGGTGGAACCAGCTGCCCCCTAGCCTCCGTACGGCCCCCGATCTCCGTACCTTTCTCAAGGAACTTAAGACCCACTTGTTCCAACGGGCCGGCATGGATTGAGGGAGGGGGGGTTTATAACATGTCTAAGTTTTAATAGGGCTTGTTTTAATTGTTTTTTAATTGTATATATATTGTTTTTATTCTGCCCTGTACATCACCCTGAGTCCCAGGAGAAGGGTGGTATATAAATTAATTAATTAATTAATTAATTAATTAAATACATACATACATACATACATACCTCTGCCAGTTTGTATGGTAATACCAGCTTTTCTCCGACAGTCACTGTTTTTCTTGTAATCAGCGCTTCAAGCAACATTTCTTCTTTCACCTAAAAAAAAATATCACAATTTTAGAATCACAGTTGGGTTCAAGTGTTGAAAATAAGCCAAGTAACCTCTCTATAAGGAATCTGAGGTATATTTTCACTACCACAGATCCACAGAAGGCCTTCACAAAAAACAATGTGTTCTATAGTTACTCATGAATGTTACTCTGTGTGTTAAATGTGGTTTTTAAAAAATCAATGGTGCTAAGGACCTTCATGAATTTTAAAAGGACACATCATCGTAAGTGAGACTACAGGAAGAAACAGTATGGTGTGCTTTCTACATTTTATTTTATTGATTTATTTTATTTGAATTTATATACCGCCCTTTTCCGGAGACTCAGGGCGGTTTACAGGGCTATTCATAAAACAGAGACAAATAATTAACGTTAAAAATAGATTAAATTAATATGCCCCAACTAAAAACGTTTAAAATTTAAAAACCCACACCCTCAATCCAGGGCGGCAGATGAAAAAAGCCAGGTCTTTAGCTCTTCTCGGAAGGAACGGAGGTCAGGGGAGGTGCGTAGGTCCCTTGGTAGTTGGTTCCACCAGGTGGGAGCTCCTACGGAGTACGCCCTTCCCCTAGGAGCTGCCTGGCGACATTCCTGTGCCGGTGGCTCCCGGAGCAGGCCCTCCCTATGAAAGCGGGCCGGACTGTGGGAGGCTGGCACCAAGTGTTCCCTCAAATATTCCGGTCCCAAGCCTTTCAGGGCTTTATAGGTCAATACCAGCACCTTTAATCTCACCCGGAGGGCAACCGGCAGCCAATGCAGCTCGTGGAGCAGAGGCATTACATGGGAGTATCGGGAGACTCCCATCACTGCTCGCGCGGCTGCATTTTGCACCAGTTGAAGCCTCCAGATGGTCCCCAAGGGCAGCCCCATGTAGAGTGCGTTACAGTAGTCCAGAAAGCCTCCAGACCCTGGGGAGGGCAAAAATGTCCCCCACTATGGTGCAGGAGACCGACTAGGCCATGCCCACCGTGCCCACGCCCACCCAGCAACTGGGCAGAGAACCATTGCTAAATTTTTTGAATCCCACCCCTGAATGAAAGGGATGCATTACACTCTTGTGAGGATTTAGGCACCCATTGTGCTTTTTAAAAACTTCCTAAATTTTGACTTACTCAGGAGAACTTTGCTAGCCACTAAACAGATGTTGGCAGGCTGCATGACATCCTGAGGATGCACTTTTTAGAACAGAAACAGAACAGGAAGAACACCACCTGTTAACTATTCTTTCTGTGAAAAGGTTTTTTTTAAAGAGGTTAGGAGAAGTTATTCCAACAAACCAAAATAATTGTGCAGGACAATGAACAGATGGGAGTGGCTGCTCCTGTCACAGCATATAGGAATTGGATGGAATGCAGGCATTTACTTACAATTTATTTGTCCCTATCAGAAATTAAATGCATTTATTCAGAGTCTTAAAATAAGGCTAATTTAGCAAAAATATTATTGGATTCTTCAATGGATATTCAAACAGAATTGATTGCCTATCTTCTTATGCCACAGATACAACCAGTCTAAAGGGACACAAACATACATTATTTAGTCATGTATACCATTTGAAATATATGGGTGAATAGCCTTAAGAATGCACAAACAGATTCTAAAATGGGCATTAATATTTAAAGTATAGTTCAGACATCTGGAATATATTTATCTTTGAGGAACTTTGGACCTCTCATGTCTGGAGTATGCAAAATAAATTTATCAGAGATGTATTAATAGCTGATATGACAAAGTGTATATAAACCTTTTAATTGATTCTATATCTAGTGGTTATCCATACTTTTACAGCCCAGGTATTGTAGCTCCGCACACAACAGTTGCTGTATTATGCCATTGTAGCAAGTACTAAGTGAATAGACATAGCTCTTGTAATCTGTAACCTTTCCTTGCCTTGTTGTTATGAAGATTGACAACTCTTGGAGAAAAATGCCAAGAAACTTCAAGGATGTAGCTGGATTGATTCTGTTGTCAAAATGACAGACAGAGGCATAGTGAAGTTGCAAAAGAAAAATATGTATGTGTGGGCTGCCATCCTAAAACAGAGGTGCTACTTGACAATTGGAAAACTTTTGCTTTAGAGGCAGGAAAAACTAAAACATGATGTTTAATGTTTCTGTCAAATTTGTTAGATCTTGAATGATAAGTATTCTAGTTACTTACACTACATATTATGTTTTCCAAAAAGCGTTCTAGTTATTTGCACTACCTGTCACATTTCCCAGTGATTGCATAACCTTTAGGCGTGTGTGTGTGTGTGTGTGTTTGTTTGTGTGTGTGTGTGCAGATACTCGGCTTGCAGCCCCACATTATTAAATAATATTTGACATTGGTTGTCATCTTCTAGAAAATTTAAATCATTGATGAATAATGGCGTTACATGGTTCTCAGCAGTTCCATAATTCTATTATAATACCTAGTATTTATACAACATGATTGAATGTGTGATCCTAATAGCTTGTAGTCATGCTGTGCTTGTGCAGTGCATTGTTATGCTTACATTTTATGTTGCCGCTACTGCTGCAAATTGGTCCTTTTCCAATTCTACTTCATCAAATGAAGAAAGCTTTAAATGAGATGACCATCCTGTGCTAAACACAACTGAGGGGGTTTTTTGGCTTGTGGTTGGAAGTGAAACATTTGGATTTGTAGCTTCTGCAGATCAGAACATTCTCCCAATTTGGAAAAATTTAGAATATATTCTTTGATTGCAAAAGCACGCCTTCACAAGACATACTGTATCTAACTCTTTCATCCTTTGTGTCCCCTTTCTCTCTTGCCTTCAGTCTTTCCGAACATCAGGGTCTTTTCCAATGAATCCTCTCTTCTCATTTGGTGGCCAAAGTATTTGAGCTTCAGCTTATGTTTCTGTCCTTCCAAAGAACAGCCAGGGTTGATTTCCTTTAGGATTGACTTATTTGATCTCCTTGCATTTGATCTCCAAGGGACTCTCAAAAGTCTTTTGCAACAACACAGTGCGAAAGCTTCAATTCTTTGGCACTCAGCCTTGCTTACAATATAGTTCAACTCTCATGTCCTTACATTACTATTGGGAAAACCATAGTTTGACTATACAGACCTTTCTCAGCAAGGTGATATCTTTGCTTTCTAATAAGTTGTCTAAGTTTGCCATTTATATATGTACATTTGTCCTATTTGTATATTAAACTGTGGCTGTATTCATTAGTATAAAATGGCATAGACATTAATCAGATCCTTTACTTTAACCAACTACTACATATTTTACTGTAGGGGTAGGATTCTACCAGTTCGGCCCGGTTCAGGGGAACTGGTAGTTCCATTTGGGCAGGTTTGGGGGAACCGGTTCTTCTGGCGACAAGTCCATCCACCTGCCCTTGTGCTATTCTGTGCCTTTTGAGTCCTTTTTTGAAGCCCAGCTGATTGGCGCAGCAGCACGATTGCCGCCCGTCAGCTGTTTTGACTCACCGGAGCTGCGGTAATAGATAAGTTGTATCGCTATTTGCAAATGGAATGTGCACACACAGTGCATGTTTGGTGTGTGCTCACCGAACTGGTTGTTAGACCAGTTGAATCACACCACCGTGTGCCTATAGTTTTAATCACTGTTATTTAAAAATCATGTGAAAGTGTTTCTGTTAAGCATGCTAATTTTCAAGGACATCATACTACACGAAGAAGTAACTCATTAGTACCCACAAGCTCACAAAATAATCTGATTGAATGCATTCATTAATAGTACTGCAGCCTTTTACTAATTTAATGAATACAGAATAACAGAAGAGACCTTGGAAGTTTCCTCTTCTCTTGTAATCCTTCAGTTGTAACTATTGAACATCAAGTAACTTAATGATGCTCGGTTCAACATTTAAAGAATGAACAGCTGAGAACTGCATTTTTCTGTCAATTTAGACTACATCTTAAAGGAACTCATCAATAAAGTCAATAGACTACATCTTAAAGGAACTCACCAATAAAGTACCGTAGTTTGTGTCATAAGGTGAGTCGTAACTTTTTTTTTAGTTTTTGCATTGCCTAATCAGACTTGGTTGGTCCCAGGAGCTATATAGGGCCTGTCTTGGTTAATACTTGGAGAGAGACCATCCCAGAATTTCAGGGCTATACACTAGACTGGAAAGTACAAAATCATTTTGGACAAAATAGCCTGCATTAAATAGCCATCAGAAATCAACCTACTACTATTAGTGCTACTATTAGTTCTGCCTCTCTTGCGTTCACACATATATCCCAGATTGCATTATTTATGGTAACAATATACCAGAAAGTTTTATTTTAAAAAATCCATATAATTAACTTATTATGGGGTTTTTATGTTTATTTAGGAGAGCCATTTTAGACATCTAAGCTAATTAAAAAAAGATAGTGGGCTGGAGAAAATAAAGTAGGCCTGAAAGATAAGATACACAAAGATTACATTCTACTGTAGATAAAATGTGAGGGAAGCAAGTTTTGGAATATTTCATGCAATAGATTTGGGGATAACATTAAAAGACAGGAAGCTATTATTCATTTAGAATCAGAGCTGAGCCATCCAGAAGGCAGAAGAAGAGGGTGAGAAAATCAGGAATTATGCCAAAAAAATCATCAGAGGCAAAGAACAAAAACTAGTTAGTGCCACCAAAGAATATATAAAAATTAGTGCCAAGAAAAAAAGTTCAAAGTCCATTTTCCAAAAAAGTCTTATGTAGATTTTCCAATCAGGAGTTTGTGTATGGATGTGTGTGTTTTGGAGGCCAGTCCAAGCGATGAAGCTGGCCTACTACTTGAAAATTGTAAATTGCTGTACCCAAAACAGTCCAGAATACTATTTACATAAGAAAAACCCACTTCTTTAGTTAATTCAGGGGATGTCCTCTTCTGGAGGGAGGATTGGCACCACAACTCCCTCAAGAAGCTCGAAGAACATTATAAACCAATTCATTCCTGTATAGAATATTAGAACTCTGAATAAAAACACTCCTGTAAGATTTTGTTGCAGGAACTACATTCATCTAATTATCACTAATCCATCTGTCCCCTATTCATTGGTCTAATTACCTTTGAAATATAAGCCTATAATATAGGATTCTATAAAGTGACTGTTCTTACAATTTTGTTCTCAGAAAAGAATCTAAACCTAAGTTTGTTTCTTCTTGAAAGTTCATTTTTATTTTTTTTATTTTTATTTTTGTGCTTCACTCTTTTAAAGAGAAAACTTGTTATGGGCTGTGTATTTCATTTGTGGCCCCATCCTAGGACCACAAATCCAGGGATATATCGGAATCTCAGCTAGGTTCCCTCAGGTCCCTATTTTATATTTTGCAAGAGAGCAGAATGGATTCCTGATTCAAGTGTTGATTCCAGCTTTGGACTCATTCTAGTCACAGGGATAAGCTTTGGCCCTAGATTGTCTCATGTCACCTGCTCACGGAAAAGGCCAGGTGTGCCAGCTCAGAGATACTGAATGAAAATGCCTGATGAATGAAACTTGAACTGTTCACATCAAACCGACTAATGCGGCCTTTGGCTCTCCATATTGCCCATTTCGTTCTGGTATTTTCTGATGTAAAATATTTTTTTATTTTAAATTGGTTTGCCAGTCAGCTTATTTCAGAAAGTTAGATGAAAATGAGAAGTTCTGCCAGCTCAATCTACACATTATCCAGTTGGTAAAATATCTACACTGCAAAGTGAAACAGAAGGAAAATTGGTTTATAAACCATGGTTTCTCTTGAGGGCTTGGGCAGCAGTGAGCAACTTTGTTTGTTAGCTGGGGATTGGCTTGTGTGTGATTTGCAGCTATATGTGTAGTGGCGCTATATATATGCCATAATAACAAACCAGATTGGTTTGTTAGTATGCCACATATAGCATAAAAGGATAATAAGAAAACATTTAAACGTTTCTCCAAATACTTACATCATTCTGTAGGTTACTCAGTGTACTCTTTCCTCCATCATGTACAAATTTGGGTGGATTGCTTGTTTGTGTTGTACTTTAAAATGTGGGCATGCAAAGGCCATGTTTGCTAGGAATTTCAAGAGTCGGGATCGCTGAAAGGGAGAACCCACAAGGGCATCTGTAATCAAATAGAATAGAATAAAGAATCTGAACAGGGAAGCACTGCTATGATGAGTCATCTACTACCAAACATACAATATATTTCTTCCCCTGAGGATAAATTCCTCTGAATATTTCATCACAGCCACCAATATGCTCATCTCAGATCTGTGAAATCTAGATTGAACTGTGAAGAAACCCAAAGGATCTAAAATGGGAACAAGAATGATTCTGTTTTAAGAAATCAGAAAAGACTCAAATCTCATATCCCTCAGATATGTGTTTCCTTGAGAGGGTTCACTTCCTTGTCTCTAGAAATGCACTATTAGTAAGTTGAAGTTTAATAAGAAGGTGCTTGCCATTAGTGACTGGGGAAAATAATCTGAACCGTTTGATTTTTCTTTCGATAGAGAACAAACTTGCAAAGCATGTAAATCATGGTGATGTCTTTATGACATTGCAGGATTCAAACCAATGAAGAAATACTTTGTACAAAGATTTAACAAAATTGTGAGTGAGAAGCTTAACAGAAAAGTATAGGATGGTGTTTTTAAGGCGATTTAAAGCAACCGTATCAGGGAGAGATCAGACAACTGTGGGCATTTTAATTGATTTGGTATCAAATGGTTGGTTTATATTATGCATGAATAATTATTTCTGCAACCTCAGAAGATTCTGAAAGTAGAAATTCATTGTATTTAGAGAACCCCAGCTCAGGCAAGACTAATCTAAATAAATATAATGTCTGATAGAGTGCGATATTATCAGTCAATGAGAACACTGGATTTTAGGTACTGCAAACGGCAGTGATTCAACAGTATGATTCATCATTCAAAGGGTGATATCCTGCCAACTGTCTTTCAACAGAAAATTGTCTCTTCCAGTGTAAACATTCACATTTGAAAGTGAGTGTGTCAGTAGCAGCTACATGTTCTCTTTGTGCAGCATATCTTCGATAAGGGTGTGTGTGTGATAGGGGTCCTCAAGTTGGGCTGCAAAAATCTGGATGCTTAGTAGAAAGTAATAAAGAATATTTTCTTTACCTTTTTGCTGCTGTCTGGTGACCACCGGGCTTTTTGCAATCCAGATGTGATAACTCAAGGGGATTCAGAACATTTGACCCCAAAGGGTGTATCTGTGTGTGTGTGTGTGTGTGGTGGGAGGGGGAGGGAAACCCACCTTTTAAAAAGAGCCTTCTTAGAACATGAAAGAGAGGTGAAGTAATGTCTGTCGGCTGTGATTGTATTGGCTGATAAAATTTCCTCACAAATTTTCCTCATAAACCGCACAGTTGTTATACATGCTGCAGACAAAAAGCACTGTATCCACCCACCAGCAGTCTTCTATAATGAAACTGCAGTTTCCAATCAACTTTCACTTATACAAAGCATCTTTTGAACTGTGAACGAATATCAGATTCATGGTAAGTTAACCAAATGGTGCTGCAAATTGGGAAAAAAAAATCAACCAACCACTGGTGCTCTTTAGGGTTTATTAAACTGAAACAATTGAAGCCATTATTTCTTGCAAATGCATTTCTTGCTTCCAAATGAGAGCCAAGTATCTGTCTGTGTATCTACCTTTTTATCATCTATTAATCCATTCCCCTTTGCTTGCAAATACATGAATCCAGCTGGAATAACCAAACCTTAGTTAAAAGATAAAACGATTACACCCTGATCAGAGCTATTCTCTGAAGTAACAGGCTATTTAGTCAGATGATGAAAACTAATAACAATGAATGTTTTGTTCTATGGGAATAAAAATTATTGTATTTCAGGGGGGAAATAATCCAAAATCTTAGCAAAGGATCATACTTTTATTAAGGGCAACAAATATTATCCAGAATTCCTCTGGTGCAGTATTACTAAAAGTAGGGACTGGTTTAGAAAGAGAAAGAGAAAAAGGAAGTATTTTTTCAGGTGGAGCTGAGCTCCTGATCCACATATTGATGTAGATGTCTGAATTGTGTACTCTACCGATCAAAGTCAGTCTTAAGATGGAGATGGAGAGTTTTAAGAGGTGACCCTTAGCCATCCCACCTTTGAAATGCAAAGGCTATTAGGCTTGTCAGGAGCAAAACAGAAAGCAAAATTAATAAAACATTAGTCTTACTAACATTACTCACTAAACCTTGAGAGTGATTTTATTTCATGTGTTACATAAATTGAGTAGTAATACCAAGTGGTTTCAGGGAATAACCGGTAGGCCTTACAATGTCAATTCCTCCAGGTTGTACAATATCTCCCCCAATAATTTCCATGTTATTTTCAAAGCCAAGTAGCATACTTACATTTTGATGTTTGTACTATGTATCTTGAAAGTAGAATATTTACTTATATGTAATACATTTATATTAAATTAATAGTATTGATATGCTGCTGCTTAGTCTCACATGGAATCTGCAAAATAACTCACAGAAAGAATCAACAATAAAGTAGACATGTCACTATAAAGTTAATAATTCACCAGGAGCTATTGGTAATTGATGAAAGAAATGCACAATATTGTGTTACTTGGGAGAGCAGCCAGAGTGTGGAAATGACAACACATGCATCACCTCATTACTCATGAATGCAACCACAGAGTTTGTGTAACAGCATCATGGTCATTTGTTAGTAACGCCGCTGTGCATGATATAAATGTAAGAAAAAGTAAAATATTCTGAAATCTGTTTTGTAACAATCATACTGTCACAATTCCAAACCAAGCCAGCAAAAGAAGAGGTTACATTGTGAGCAGAATGGGTCTCTACTGGAGTCTCAGCTTGGCACTTGGTGAACAATACCAGTAAAAGGGTTTCTAGCCAGCATTACTGGCTTCTGCTAGCCAGCTGGCTATATGGACTCAGCATGCCCCTCCCTCCTGTTCCCGGCTGCTCCCGGCTGGGAGAGTACTTGCTGGAGCCTGGTTACTCCCTGGCTAGCTCCAGCAAGTACTTTTGGGGCCTGGCTCCAGCAAGTACTCTTCAGGCCTGGATGGCTTCTGAACTGACCGCAGCTGCCTTGCCTTCCTGGCTCCTTTCCCAGTGTGAGTCCCATCACCCGACATCCATCTGTGCCCCCATGCACCTCTCTCCCCCTGCACGTGTGTGGCAACTCTGAAACGGTGCATTGTGGCAACTTTGAACAGCGTGCTGTCTCAGACGTTGACACATACTTGCTTTGAAAATGACAAGCTTCAAAATAGGAACGAGATGACAAGTTCTTTCTATAGCACTGCTTCATATGGAAGTGCAGGAATGGCAATGGCAAACTCGATGACATGACGTTAGAGGTGAGTGACCACTATCTCCATGGTTACAAACACAGTGATGGTAAATGTTGAACTACAGCTTTTGAGAGGCCTTACAAATTGCCTTTTGGTGGGGACCCTCGTTCAATTTAATTTGCAGCAATGTTTCCCCTGGTTGTGTTATGCTAGGAGCATTTTTGAAAATCCAGATGACCCTCCCCCATCATGCTCATCTCACTGAAGTCTTGACAACTCCTCCACTGATGGAGACATTCACTCTGTAATTTAAATAGTTAACATGTCTCTTCAAGTGATTTGTATAATTCCCTGGAAAACTGATGAGGGCATAACAACCTATTAGGATGCATCCTGGATTCTCAGCACCTGGCATTCAATTTATTTATTATTTATTTATTTACCCATATTTATACCTCACGCACAGACTGCTCTTTAGAAGGTCAGATCCTGAAGATGAAACTTAAATACTTTGGCCACTAAATGAGAAGGAAGGACTCAC
>JANHFQ010003815.1:76122-86220 GCA_032468035.1 Aparallactus werneri
GTTTTGACTTTCAGGACTTTATCTGACTTGGCAAGTATTCTTATCTAACTTGCAAATACCTTGAAAGACTTGGCTGGTTTGCCAGATTAAATTGCTTAAAAACTGAAGAACTGTTTGGAGTCCAAGCTTGTGACGAAGGTGAGGGTTTGATAGTCTAGGCCACAACACACATTCTTCTATAACATTATCACTAACCTTTACTGGGTTAGGTTAGGTCCATATTTAAAGACAATTGCCTTCTTTCTAGTTTAGCCCCTTTTCCGCCTTTAAGAGAAAGCTGTTATGAAACTGTGCAAAGATTTCAAGTAAAATTGTACTGAAGTCATGAATCATTTTAGTTTATCACCCAGAATGTAATAAGTGTATTATTTCATTCACTCCATGTCTCAGTGTGCGTTATAATGAGAAGGGCATGTTTCCTCTCTAGGATAGTTTTCCATTTTTAACCATTTCTAAATGTTGGTGAACAGCTGTCACAAAAATCATGTTGCCAATTTATCACTGGAGTTTCAAAGTTGCTAAATGGCGATGTAAAGTAGCACTCTAGTTATAATTCTAGTGCAATGATTTGAAGTGTTGATTTTTGTTCTTTTTTCCTGGGGTTTGCTGTGTGGTGCCATCGTCATATCTAGTTTTGTCTTGTTCTGGCCCAGGAAGAGATGGTGATCTGCAAATTTCCGTGAAATGTAAGGTTACTTCTTAATTTAATAGAGTGATTCAAATATGTAGGATTAATACAAAGTCATGGATGCAACTCTTAATTTAGTTCTGAAATTAACTAAAAGAACCTAGGCTGTCATTCTCTTTCAATCAAACTTCTCATAAAATTGTTGTGAACGAGTAAATGTCCTCTTGATCTTCATGTAAAGGAAATGTTGTAAATATAATAGATATATGCCTTTAAGTATTTAAAGCATTTCCATGCTGACTATTATTTAAGCAAATTTACACACTGCATAACACTAAAATGCCAAAGTAAATGAGCAATACAGTATAGAATTTTAAAAACGATTTCACCTAATTACTAAGTCAGGCAGAACATTCTGTACATTATCAAACAAATGCAGGTCAAAATTTGTGACGGGCACTGAGACAACACTAGGCTTATTTCATGGGGGAGGGGGGAGCATTCCACAAAGTGGCAAGTATAAAAGGTATACATGACCATTGCTGTGGTCATGTATACAATATTCGTATGTTTCTATGTGAAAGTCATCATGGTTGGTGTATGTAGATGTGGCTCAACGCATTGTACGTCGGGTTGCTTTATTTTACAGGCACAAGTCCCATGCTTGATTCTTTTTGCAGTGTGGCTTATGGCAGATATAAACACATAACTGGGTCATATGTGAACTCAGCAGGAAAAATCTCTAGAAGCTAGAGTTTTATGTTGGGAAGGCAGAGAAACTGGGCAATATTTGAATTTTTTTTGTCTAATCTTTCTTTGCTTATTTTAAATTTATAGTTTATTTATTTATTTATTTATTTATTTAATCTATAGGCCACCCAATCCGTAGACTCAGGGCGGCTTACAATAAAAACAGAATAAATATTAGAAACAGATAAAAACAATCATACCAATCCTAAAAACCCCTTATTCTAAATTTAAAGATTAAAAATTAAAAGTTGTTTTCTTTCCGAACAAACACAAATTATAACTGAGGAGTTATTTTAGGTAATCTTGTCCTTAAGTGGTTAAAACAACTATTAGCTATTAGTTAATGCCAAAATCTTAAATGCAGATCAAGAATGTAATGAAATCCAGTGTATGATTTTCAGTGACTTGCTGGGGGGGGGAGGGGGAGAATGGGAATCAGAGTTTTCTGGCCAGGATTTCTGATTATGTGAACAACAATCTGTGTCCTAGCATCATTTCTGAGAAATGTAAAACCAGATATAGGTGGTCTTCACTTACCAACTATTTTATCTAGTGAAGATTTGAAGTTGTACAAAGAAAAACCAGCCACGCGACCAATCCTCACATTTTTTTACTGTTTTTACAGCGACTCTCAGTCATTTGGTCACTTTGCAACCAGTGCACATTTATGTCTGTTGCAGTGTCCCATGGTCATGTGATTGCCATTTTTGGTGTTTTGGAACCAGCTGGCAACAAGCAGAGTTATTAGAGGTAATTATTAGCAGAAATGAATTTGTGAGTTGTGGTCATGTGATGTTTTGCTTGTAGCAGTATTTTACTTAATTACTGGAGGGGAGGTTATAAGCCTGTCATGGTCACATGATTTTCTGCTTAGCAACAATGACCCTTAGTGACTAAGTTGCTAGTCCTACTTGTAGTCACTAAATGAAGTCTACATGTATCTATTAAGCCATGAGCAACATGAGAAAAAGAAATGCAGGATTTGGCCTACACTCTCATGTTGACAGAGAACAACCAATTGCTTAAAGTGGCCTCATTCTACTAGGCAATACTGTACAGATTTAATTTCAATATCCCACACTGAGTATCTGCACAGCTTATGTCAAATTGGGCAAGGAACCCAAACTTGAATTTCCTGATTTGATTTAACTTCTGAGGAAGGCAGAATGAGCTGCTGGACTTCAAAGAGGCATGGCTGCACATCTTAGTATTCCCAATATTAAACACATTTTAAGGAACTGGTGATGCAGCAGTTGTCATGGCATCACTTTGGGATGGTTCAAATATAGACAAGACAAAAGGCATAAACTTCACAATTGTAAAGTTTTTCAGACCATGCCATCCATGTCCCTGAGTGGCCCAGGATTGCCAAGCAAGATGGTCACTTCTTTAGGTTAAATCAGGGCTGTCATTCTCCGCCAGCAGGCTGGATGCATCATGTGCTAGCCACACCCATGCCCGGTTTAACAAAGGAGGGGAAAGTCCTGATATGTCATGTGATGCCACCATGATGACGTGAGTTTGACACCTCTAGTTAAATAAAGAAGTAGCTGGATTAGGCAAAGCAACTTGCTACCTCCTGAGAATATAAAGGAAGTGGGAGAGCTTTCAAGGACCAAAGCATAAAAACAACACCTTATATTAAGAGAGGCAATTGAGGGTTTGGTATGTTTAAAAAGTGTAATTTTCTTTATTGATTGACTAAAGGATGCTAAGTGTCTTTTATTGATGCAGTTTTGCATTTTTGCTGATTGCTGGTAAGTATAGTTCTAATCAAGCAGACAAACAATTATCAATTGATGGTTTAGATGCAGCAGGGAAGAGGTAGCTTACTCCCCTCACTTGTAAGCCAAAGCAATAATTTGTTACACCAAAACTACCATGTTGGGTTTGTTCCTTGACAGCCTCTATTTATTCATTCAGAGATAGACAGATAGCACTTTATCTTGTCTTAATTGTACTCTTACATCTAACTTAACCTTTCTGGATTATTATTAATTATATTATTCCTATAAACCTATTAACTAATTTACAGAGTTTTCTGTGTTAGCACAATGGCCTGAGTTCAGTTTCCATTTTTATTTCCAACTCTTCTTTATATGCTGTTGAGATTCCGCCCAGTTCTCCCGCCGCTCCCCGCCTGCTTTTTTTACTTCCACAGTCTCTTTACAGTGTTTTCTCAGCCTGCTGGTTTATCTGTTTTTCTCTCTCTTTTAGGTAATCCCAAAAGTAAACTGTATCTTTCATCCCAAACTGTTTCTCTTTGCTTGTGATAGCTCTTACCAACTCTCTTTCCTTTTGTCAGTCTAACAAGAATTCAGTTCTTTTCCTGGCTGTTCCACGTTGTTTTCTTCTCCTCTCTTGTCGGCTCAGCTAGGCCAGCAATTTCTCCCGTGCGCTTCAGATTCCAGCACCGTCCAACCACTCAACAGTCTGACCTTCCAGGCATCCACCTCCTTCTGAGTTCTGTTTATTAGTTAGCAGATGGCAAGGAGGTGAAGAAAATACAGAGATTCCTGTTTCTCCTAGAACAATTCTGAATGTACTATGCAAGAAAGAACACGAATCTTCCAGAATCATGGCGTTTCCCACCCCCCCATCACTGAACGAGAAGCGGGGGAACTGCCTTGTGCTATTAGAGTTTTACTTCCCTCTACACACATTTGAAAGAAAAGTTCATATTTTCCCAAACTTGTTTATGTTCACTTCCATCCACAAGTCTCACAAACACATACACATACCCTAATTGCTGTATTGTGTTGAAGAATGAAGCCTCTTAGAAGATTTGCCTACTACAGTACATGGCGGTTAAGGACTAAGCATAGATCTGATCTCCAGGGTTTACATTCTAGGCATTTCCTGTCTGCCTTTTTGAGTTAATGGATATTTGGCTGATTCCTTAAAGCCCGACATTGAGGGGCATGTGATCTATTGAAACATAATCGTTCTGTATGTTCACATAATAATGAGGTTTTTGCCTTACCAGCTTCATTCCTTACAATGGAGAGACTGGAAAAGGCTTTTGGCCAGTCCTGTGAATAAATAGTCCACCCAGAGCAGCCTTTCCCAGCATGAACCTGTACAGAAGTGTTGAATAATCAATTTCCATAATCTCCATTCATTTTTCCAGTATGTTTAGTATCATTTGGGGCCTGCCTGCTACCAGTAATTTGAGGTACAGTATATAGCTGGAGGCACATTTCTGATGCTGATTATTTGATGCAAAAGCAAAAATGGAAACTCATATATAAGTGTATAAGAAAACCATTTTTTTTTCTTGAGGTCTGTGGTGTAAAGATTTGTGCTTTATATATTAGTAGATGGTTCCTAGGGCATTCTGGAAACATTTACAAACATTCCTTTAGAAATAAGGGCACAGCAACTCCTGAGTTTGTATTAATTCCATAGGTACAGACAGATAGGGAAGGGAGGGTGTCCAGTGTACGTGATAGGAATGCAATAGGTCCAAAAATGAGGTGGTTGGATGGAGTCACTGAAGCAGTTGGAGCAAGTTTAAATGGACTCCGGGGGATGGTAGTGGACAGGAAGGCCTGGAGGAACATTGTCCGTGGGGTCACGATGGGTCAAACACGACTTCACAACTAACAACAACAAGGTCCAAACTAGAAAGGCTGTTATTGAAATGGTGCTTCCCTGCAAAACCCCCAATTTTGAAGCAGAGCTGCCAGAGTCTATTTTGTGAGGAATTGTAATTTGAGCAATATAATATAATGAAAGCCATACTCTATGCTGGTATCTGTAAAAGCATCTGTGCCTTCATAAATAAATTAATATACACAATCATAATTAAATACATGGATTGGATTTTATGACCTTTTTGAAGCAATTGGTTTCTCTCTCTCCCCCGCCCCCTCTCTCTCACACACACACACACACGCACGCACGCACACACACACACACACACACACACTTTTATCCAACCTTTTCGCAACCTATTCTGCAGTCTGAATCACTGGGTTATAACTACAATAGTTTTCTGCCACCTCTGGGTTTCTGGGCATTCTGACTACAAGGGGACATTGTACCCTGCACAGATGTTTGACTGCTATGCTTGGCTGGTAACAACATCAGACAGAACACTGATAAGACTCACCCATTTTACTAATTTATCAGAGCAGCCTTCCTTGAAATCTCAACATAAAGTCCTATGCCTTCTCTGCCTGAAAGCAAATAAAAGCCTTGAAGCCAATAAAAGCAGTGGAATGAGACACCGAATTCAAAACAACTAATCTGCCCCCCCTTTTTTTTCTTGTGGGTTGAGGTAGGTTGTCTTTATAGCGAGAGCTTTAGGAATCCCACAGTAAAAAAAAAAAGATGAAAGCCATAGGTAAAAGTTAGAGCAGAGGAGAATGCTACACTGCGGCAAGTGAGAAACAACAGCAGTAGAGATATCCTGGTACTGCAAATAACTATCATTTGGGATTTCACGGCTTCTTTGCAGGATTATAGACATTTGCACCAGTATGCATGTAGTGTTTTAATGGACAGCTCAAAATACAAACGGAAATGCATTCATTCCATTTATAATTCCATTTTCCATTAACAGATGCCTATCGGGCAAGTATATTAACTGCATACTGGGATGTGGTCTGCTATTTTCTTCCCTTTGGTATATTTGTCAGTAAACCCAATCCTGCAGCTTTGTAATATATGAGCTGGTTCTAAGCTTTGTTACCAAGATACCAGACAACTTCCAGAAATTATTCCTTTTGAGAAAATTCTGTGTTCAAGGGGGAGGCCAGCTGGAGATCAGTGCCTGGGTGGCTGTGCTCCAGAGGAAAGGCATGAAAGACATTTGCTCTTTTCCTCTGCAGTTGGCTGTTGCACAGATCCTCAGCAGATGGACCAATCACACTCAATGTGTAATCTTCAGGGGAACAGCATCTACATGGAGGGAAGCATGCAGTGGAGTTCCCCAAGGTTCTGTCTTAGGCCCAGTACTATTCAACATCTTCAGAAACGATTTAGATGAGGGATAGAAGGGGAACTCATCAAACTTGGAGATGACACCAGGCTTTAGAAGATAGGATCAAGATGCAGAAGGATCTTGGCAGACTTGAACACTAGGACCTATCCAACAAAATGCAATTCACTGGTGAGAAAAGCAAGATTCTACATTTAGGCAAAACAAACAAACAAACAAACAAAAACAATTGCACGGGTGGTACCTGGCTCAACAGCAGTAATAGTGACAGTCATCTAGAAGTCCTAGTGTACAACAAATATGAGCCAACAGTGCCAAAAAAGCCAATGCAGTCCTAGGCTGCATCAAAAGAGGGATAATATCAAGCCAAATGATGTGTTAGTACAGTACTGCTTTATTCTGCTTTGGTAAGACCACACTTGGAATATTGTGTCCAATTTTGATCACCATGATACAAAAAAGATGTTGAGACTCTAGAAAGAGTACAGAGAAGAGCAGCCAAGGTGGTTAGGAGGCTGGAGGCTAAAACATATGAAAATGGTTGCAGGACCTGGATATGTCTAGAGAAGAGAAGGACTAGGGATAACATAATAGTGGTCTTCCAATATTTGAGTAGTTGTTATAGAGAAAAGAGGGTCAACCTATTATCCCAAGCACCTGAGGGTGGGACAATAAATAATGGATGGAAACTTATCATGGAGAGATCCAATCTAGAACTAAGGAGAACTTTCTTGACACTGAGAATACCTAATTAAGGGAATGGCTTGCCTCCAGAACTTGTAGATGTTCCATCACTGGAGGTTTTAAAAAAGAAATTGGATACTCATTTGTCCAGAATGGTATAGGCTCTCATGCTTGAGTATGGGGTTGGACTAGAAGACCTACAAGGTTTCTTTTAACTCTTGTTGTTCTCTCACTCCTAATTTATGAATCCTTCTACCTCATGAATTTTTCCTTGTCCTCTTGAAATGAGGCCATTTTGGTGTCTTGCTGATCTTCCTCCATAGTTTTTGCCTAAGGCAGTTTTTTTCAAACTTGGCAACTTTAAGATGTGTGGACTTCAACTCCCAGAATTCCACAAACACTGCTCTAAGGGATGACTTTGCTGTTCCACCCCTCCTTCCCTATAGTGATTTCACCCACCTTTAAAGTCTTTTCCCTTGCCATAAAAATGTACTGAGAGGAAAAGCAAAGAAAACGGAGGGGACATCCTCCATTGGCTGACTGAGATCATGCAAAATATGGTAGCTTTAAAAAAGGGAAGTGAAAGATGTTGAAGAAGTGCCATAAGGATGCCAAAAAGTCCTCCCAAATTTTGGATGGCAGTGAACCTGCCATTTGAAAGGTGATGCTTTGACTCTGAGAAATTTTTAGATGGAGTGTTTGCCATCTCACTACCACCTCACTGGTCATCTGAACCGGTTCAGTCACTGTCAGATCAGTGACGGTTTTGGCCCTCCCGCCTGCCTGAAAGCTATACTGACCTTTATTTCCTGCTTTTTCCAGCCCAGGTGATTGGCACGGCAGCACGGATTGCCGCCCTGCAACTGTGTTCCGGCAGAACAGCTGCCGGAAATGGCCCGTCTTTGCACGCACAGCACACATCTGGCATGCACACACATGCAAACCATGCGTCCAGCGAACAGGTGGTAGCCTGGGTGAAATGCACCACTGCTTGAGTGCTATTAGTATTCTATGACTATCACTAAGTGCTGTATCTCATTATTCTGCTGTATGTATCTTACTGTATTATTATTATTCCCTTATGTACACTGGGAGCATTTGCACCACGACAAAGTCCTTATGTGTCCAATCACACTTGGCCAATAAAGTATTCTGATTCTAAAGTTTTGATGGCCATTTAATAGTTTTGGGGAAGTATCCCCAAATAAGTTTAGTGTTAAAGCTTGTTTGGGGTTTATGCTACAATTTTCCTGCTTTACAATACAGATTAACAGAGTTGGAAGGGACCTTGTACTGCAGGTCATCTGGTTCAAACCCTGCCCCAAGCAGGAAACCCTACACCATCTCTGACAATTGGCGGTCCAATCTCTTCTTGAAAGCTTCCAGTGATGAAGCTCCCACAATTTTTGAAGGCAAGCTGTTCCATTGGTTGATTGTTCTCACTGTCAGAAAATTTCTCCTTATTTCTAGATTGAATCTCTCCTTGTTCAGTTTCCATCCATTATTCTTTGTCTGGCCTTCAGGTGCCTTGCAAAATAGATGAAATACATCTATGGATTTAGCCCTTGCAGATTTATGCAGTGGTTTTAGCACCTCATCCTGAAAGTTGCATAGCTGTACAGGACTTCCATTCTGCAGTTTTCTTTTCTTTTGTTTTATTGATGCCCTAAATGTAAGGAGTTATGGAGCACTTGACATTTGCTGTTTATTTACCTTCAGTATGCTTTGCAGGTATAAAAACAAGTAAAGGAGACATTATGATACTTGCTTTCTCCTCGATCCGTATGTCATGTGTGTTCAATTTTAGGGATATCATATCTGGACTGCAAATATTCAGATGATCACTTAATGACAGCTGAGAGAGTCAGAAATTCTACTTCACTATTTCCAACTGATGGCCAACTGGATTTTTGCAGCCAATGTGCAAAAACATTACCATTTTGAATTGAATGAATGTGATATTTTCTCTGGTTAAGAACTGGATAATATACAATAATTTTGAAGTACTGAGTATGAGCCATGAAATCAGTGTCAGTTTTTAACAATCACATAAACCTTCTCTTATTAAAGAATAATAATAATGCCCATGCAGTGCAAACACGCTGCATGGGCATCACCTTAGGCCCCCAAAATCACATGTTTTAGTTCCGGTTGGCCATTTTGAAAATTTATTTTTGAATTTATTTTTTGAATTTTTTTTGGGTGGGCTCTCCCACCCACTTGAGGTCTATAATTACCTTGATTCGCTCTGTTTCCAGCAGCACAGCTGTTTGCTGTTTGCTGGGAGGGCCCAGAAAAAAAAGAAAAATAAATTTAAAAATTTAATTATTCAAAATGGCCACCCATCACTAAAACAGCACAGTTGTTGTTGGAGCTCAATTGATGCCTGCACAGCACATTTGGCATGCGCTGCACAGGCATCACCTTAGGTCCCAAAAAATCAGCTGACCCAAGTATAATTCGAGAGTGACTTTTTCAGCCCTTTTTGGGGGCTGAAAAACTCGACTTATACTCGAGTATATATGGTAAGCCATTAAAAATATTGCCCACTTGTACGAAGCAAAGCTATTCCATCTTTTTATTGTTAAATCTGATGTTATCTCTGTTCACAGGAGTTAAAAAAGCTATAATGGAGCTTTAATGGTCTCCACTAAAGATGTGTCTGGTTCAAAAACTTACCAGTGAATGAGATGTTTTGGAATGGCTCCAAACAGCCTATAAATACCATGTGTCCCCTCACTGCTGTTGATAGAATTGCTGTCAGGAGATCTAAGTTGAGATCAGCTATTGAGGTCCAATGTGTGAATTTAGGCCAATCACTCTTTTTCGGCCCAACTTATTCCCAGATATTTGCTGCAGGGAAAACATACAGAAGAAAGGCCCAGTAAAAAGCTTTTCTTTTGGTTCTGGAGGGAATTACCCCACTGTTTTATAACTGATTATTTGGATTGTTTAAATTTAATATATTTTTAATTTTTATACTGTCTGTTTTTTAACATGTTGTACATCGCCCCGAGGGACGCAGTGGCTCAGTGGGTAAGACGCTGAGCTTGTCGATCAGAAAAGTCGGCAGTTTGGTGGTTCGAATCCC
>JANHFQ010003817.1:0-11866 GCA_032468035.1 Aparallactus werneri
CAAAGAGGAGACGTGGAGATGAGGGAGGGGCTGCTGGATGCGGGAGGGCCAAGGAAGTGGCCTTCCCAGCGAGAGC
Organism: Aparallactus werneri; assembly: GCA_032468035.1. Classification (NCBI taxonomy): domain Eukaryota; kingdom Metazoa; phylum Chordata; class Lepidosauria; order Squamata; family Lamprophiidae; genus Aparallactus; species Aparallactus werneri. Next base: position 77 of record JANHFQ010003817.1, read on the forward strand.
AGCTTGCGAAGGAGTTGGGATTTGTGCAGATTGTTGAGTTCCTTCAATCACTGCCAGCAGGTGATGTGATTCACGGGGACAAGGCCTCTATATGGTAATTTCAGCTGGACAGAAGGTGGTGTAGGTATGTGTTGTATATGTGGAAATGTGTTGTTGTGGGGGAAGCGGGCTCTCAATTAAGGAGGCAGCTAAGCTTGGACAGAGGGTAAGAATGGGACGGTGGGTGACCCTGCGCATCTTGTGGTGGGTGACCCTGCGCATCTTGTTCGCAATGCAAGCATCCACCGAGCTGCAGGGTAAGCAGGAGAACAGCGCAGGAACAGGGATGGGAGAGAGCGGTTAGCAATAAGCAAAGCATCTCTAGGGCGCTTATTCTCGCACAACACCTAGACCGCGGTGTGAGGAGGGGGGGGTGAGGGAGTAGACGCCCAAACAAATGTCTTTGATATTGGCTTCTTGAATAGACACATCATTATCCCACTTAAGTGTGCATCGTGTGCACCTATCCTCTTTAGGTCTGTGGACGGCTAGAGCTATAGGCGAGCTAAGGTGGTTCACGTGGTTTAATTAGTCACTAGAGAAGGTTGGGATTGTCTCAATCAATGAGATGCCCTCAATGTTCCGTGGAAAGGGCCAGCTTGGTGAGTAGTAAGTGCTGGACTCCCAGTTCATGCAACATACATACATACATACATACATACATACATACACACACACACACACACACACACACACACACACACACACACACTTTCCTGCAATGTATTGTTCTATACAGAGTGTGATAAGAACTAATGTAATGGAAGGCGATAATGTGGTTCTCCCACCCCTTTCTTTGTGGTTTATGTGTAGCCATCTGACCACTTTTTATTGGGTGACATATCATATGAGCACTTTAGGGCACGTAAAACTGGAGATGGTGGTAAGGCTGGATGTAGCATAAGCTCAAAGTGGATGGATTGGGATATAGGCATAACACAAAGCGAAAATCTCTATCGGGCTTTTCTCAAAATCTAAATGGGCTCGGCTTTGAGGAGAGTTAACTTTAACCTTACACATATATGCAGGTAAGTAATTCGTGCTGTGCCTAATGACCTATGCATGTGCTTATTTGCCTTAAATAGGTATATGATGTTAAGTGTGTGTACATTTTTCCCCTTCTGAATGTCAATCCTACATTATTTTAGAAAGATGACTTAGGAAACAATATAATGGTTAAATTGGAACAAACGTTGGGTGACTTTAAATACTATCTTTTTTTAAAAAAATCCCTCCAAAATAATGTTTGCCAAATATGATATTTCAGTATAGATGGAATGAATATATGTATGCATGTGTATATATACATATGTATATATGTATATATATATACATATATACACACACAGATATATATATACATCCCTTTCTTATTAAACACCGATTTTATAAACAAGATCTCAGATTCATTGGCGCAGAAGAAGTAGTACTTGGCATAAAGCCAGACAAGTTTAAATGAAATGCATTAATAATAACCGCAGTTAGAAGGCAACCCACAACATGGTTGAAAATGTCTTCCTTATAGAAATCTCTCTTCCCTCATTGTGGGCACATCTTTAAAGAAAATATTTTCAAATGAAAGGCTTCTGAAGCCAAAGGAAAATGTGGTATAAACAGCCGAAGAGTGTTTTTTAAACAATTCCTATTATGCAAGCTTCCAGATGCTCCGCCCTCTTTTTTATTTTTATGCCTATGATGAGATTTATAATCAAACTTTGAATTTCCAGTTGCTGCCCTTATGGTTGATCAGCTAAAGCAACACACACACACACACACACACATACCCCTTGCCAATTCATGCCAGTCTTCTCATTTTAAGACGAAGCAAAGGGTTCTGAGGCTTCACATTGTGTTAGGGAACCATGTCCAAACATATTTTGAAAACCCTGCAGAACATGAAGAAGCAGGAAGCAAAAGCAAGCTGCATCTATAGAGCCACCACAGTAGAAAGGCCAACATGAAACAAATGAAAATAAAATGTTTTGCTTAAAAAAAAATAAGATGAGGAGAAAGGATATCTAAAACTCTTAACTTCCAGTAAATGTTTTAAAAATGCAAATATACCTTTACATATGCATCAATATTAAAAATAATGCATGCAGGAGCCAACCGGAGCAGCAGCAGCAGCAGCCAAAGGAGGGAAGCAGAATGGCGCAGCGTTGATTATGCATAGAGAGAGGCGTCTGGCTGAAGCCGCCTGCCTGTCACCTGTTCTTCTCCGCGCAGCGCTGCAGGCCGGCCGCTTTCCTTCGGCGGCAGAAGCCGATCGGCTGAAATCTTCCCGGCGCTTAGCAGATCTTGGTCATTTGGGCTTTGATTTTTGGGAGGTGGTTGTTGCTGTTTTAGGACGAAAGGCTCGGTTTGGTGAGCTCTGCTTTTTTTTTCTCTCCCCCCGCCCGTTTTTTTAAAAAAAAAGATTGTTCTTTTAATTAAAATCTTCCATGAAAGGAAGCGATCGCTCCGGGAATCTATAGCCTCTTCTTCATGCAGTAGGATTTGCATATTTTTAATGCCCTAATTTCCTTGATGTATGTAAATGTAACCGGACGTACTGTTAGACTCAAGCTGACGTCAATGGACGTGACCTCGCTGCTAAACCTTGAACGTGAAGCTGGGATGAGAGCGGAGAAGCGAGCGAGAGCGCGGGAGAGAGAAAGAGAGAGAGCGAGAGAGAGAGAGAGAGAGAGAGAGGAGGGGGGAGGAGGAGAGGCAGAGCTGGAGCGCGGAAGCTGAGGCTGCCGCTGCTGTTGGCACTGGAGGGCCAAGGGCAGCCGGCGAAACCGCCTGGAGGAAGAAAACAACAACAAACTCGAACCAAGAAAGGAGTCTGGAGAAGACACCAACCTATCCAAGGTTCTTTATTTACCTGCTGTTGCTCTGCAGCTCTGAACAAGCAATGTGCTGCTCCTTCTAATAAAATAAACGTTTGCATCCACTCTCTTATAACTTGGCGACCCTACTACAAATGCAATAATTGGAGGGGGGGCGGGAGGAGAGGGACTGTTGCAAGCGGAGCTCTTCGTGTCTCCCCCCACCTCCCCTCCTCTCCGAAAGTGGGACGCGGCGGCGGTTCCTCTCTCCGAAGAGAAGGCTTGCCAGAGCCGGACTGTGGCCGCGTAGGTGCCTGGCCGGCTAACGCGCGCCGGCTACTCGCGGCGGTGGCGTGTTCGGCAGCGCGAACGAAATGCCAGCGCTACACGCGAATGTACGAAGAGGCGGCTGGGGACGAGGAGAGCAGCCCTACGGCGTTGGAAGGACAAGAGAAAGTGAGGGAAGGAAGAGATGAACCAGGGAGGGGAGGACTGAGACTCGCAAACATTCCCCTCTCCACCGGCGTATCCGACGCTTGTTGCTGCGGCCGTCATTCGGGACGTTGCCATCTTTAGGTTCGGTGCCAGAGACTGTGTGTACAGATACCCAGGATTTCTGTAGTCAACCGCCCAGAATTTTGCTGAAAGGGAACCGAGCTAACGAAACTGGGTGTGGCGCGGTAGTGAGAAGGGGGGTCTCTTCTTCTGGCCTCCCTCCCACCTCTCGCAACGCATTTGTAGAGCTGGCTGTGCTCGAAGGGATTGGTGAGTTTTCACTCAGGAGCCTGGGAGCATCCTTGGAGCGTATCCAGCTCTCTGCTTTCAAAAGAAGCCTGGGACACCCTCCGGTCAGGGTCACCTGCCTCCCTTTCCATCCCTTTGGTGTATCCACGACATCGGTACAAAATTTACCAGCGTCGTCTGTAAATTGGCCGCAGAAGAACCCAAGACCTAACATACTGCAGCTCATTTTCCTCGCTTCTTTCCTTAATTCAGAATCTAATTGTTTGCCTGAGCCATTAGCTTGAGAGAACCTTTAAAATTAAAAGGTAGTGTGGATAAATCCTGAACCTGAAGGCAAAACTCGGCCCTTTAGAGTCTTTCTCGGTTTCTGCGCCTGTTTCTGTGCAGGTGTTTTTCTCTCGCCCGCCTGCTTTTTCTCTCCCGCCCCCACTCCCAAACAATATAATCTATCTCTTCCGTGCTCGCATCCTTTCTAGGCTGGGGCAGGAAATTCGCAGTCAGGATGCCCTTCTAGAAATGGAGATGTGCAGGGGAAACCGTGGAAGCCACTATCGGGGTCAGAGTGCTAATGTCTCCTTGGCTAAATTTGGCGGGAAAGTGGCAGCCAGTGCCGGGAGGTCTCTGGCTCCAAGCGGCCTCTCTCTCTCCCGCCCAGTCTCATTATCAGCTTACCTCGCCCCCACCCCCCATCTTTGCATGCGAAAGGTTTATTTGAATATTTTTAACAAGGCTCCTCCCAGCCAGCCTCTTCCTTTCCGGCAGGCACACATCTCCAACCCACAGCAACGGGCTTCTCAGGATACGCTTACAACTGACCACCGTGGGCTCTAAAAGAGACCTCTACAGAACTACCTAATACAAGCCAAAGGATTTAGCTTTCTTAACAGATCCCGAACTTTTATCGCTTCCATTTCAGGCCAATGTGTCGTCACAAGATCTTTGGAGCACCAAATTTACACGAGGGATCGTTCTCTGCCCTCGCGTTATATCCGCTCCACTCTCCTTTACTCCGACATTCAAACGGAGCATAAACTCACAAAATCAGTACTGCAGATTTTACACACATTTACAACGTTCGCGTTCGCGAGTGCGCCACTTGCCTGGCTGGCTTTCTTTCACTTTCTCCCACTGTTGCTGATTCTGGTTCCACTCTCTGGGTGAGTAGGACAGGTAGCCCTCTCATCCTCTCAGAGCAAGAAACATAGGTGCTATTTGCTTTATCGAAAAGGATTGAACACACCCCACTGTCGTAGAAAGAAGAGAAACAGGAGCAATTGAATCCGTCCAAGTTTCGGGACTGGAAACTTGATCAAGTTAAATTAACGATTTATCAGGAAGAACTAATCATAAAAAGCTCAGTCGTTTCCAAGTAGAAATAAACATATTTGGGAAGGGAGAGAGAGAAATATACCAAGCAAAAGCAGGAAACAAACGTTTCTTTTGTTTTCTTTTGGTTTTAAACTTAAAAAACGCAAAGGCAGTGAAAAAGAACGGAAAGGGGAGAAATTCACGCAAAATGCACCTTTCTCTTCTACTGCCATAGGGAGATGTAGCCATTGGTCCCGTTTAGACTAGACATTTCTAATTTGTTCCGTCTGTCAGAAGAGGAATGAGAGGGCTTGATGCAAATTCATTATTTCTGGCAACGCATAACGTATAGCAGGAACTGAAAAAGACCGTGGCAATGGACGAACAATAGAGCTTCAGTTCGCGAGCGACAAAAGCGCTGGGGAACTGGTTGAATTTCAGAGCACGTCCTCCTTTGCCAGAGAGGGCTGGGCTAGACCTCGGACAACCCCCCTCCTCCCTCCCCCCCAAAAAAAAACTTGCAGAGAGCCTCACATACAATGCTTCACTTTCTACTCTGGAGCTTTGTGCACGCCGTATTAGGGGGCGAAACGTGTCTGTTTTAAATGCCCTCTTCATTTTCTGCTGGATGGAAGACGCATTTTTAGAACCAACCCCACGAGTGCCGGACGATGGAATTAAAGCAGCCAAAGACAAATAGCGATATAGGAAAAAAAAAAAAACAACCGAAGGTGCTCCTCTTGGAAGACTTTTGAAACTGTTTCGTGTGCATTAACAGGAAGTTTGGGCTGCTCGGCTATTGTTTTTGCTTTGTTTTTCTCGCCTGCCGAAGATTCCACAACATCCACTGGAACCAGACTCCCCCCTCCCCTTTCTTTTTTTTTAAAAAAGAAAACAAAACACAGCTCTTCGTTCCTTCTTTCTGACCTTTCCCTCCTTCGCCTGCGCTGCTCTGTTTGGAAAGGGAAGAAACCGGAAAAGTAAGTACTCCAGCCGACTTGCCGGGATCAGCCGCCTTTATCCGGCCAGAGCTGGGAGCAGGGCGAGTGAGGAAAACACTTTGTAAGAACTTCGTACCACAGATGTTCCTCTGATTCAGGAGAAGTGGCTTCTCTGAACGCGAACTCTCCATGTGTCATATATCGGGGGGAGAGAGAGAGAGAGGTTTCCCCTAAACAGATTGTATACGGTCAGCCTTCCCATTGACTCCATCCACTGGAAAGTGGGAAGAAGTCTTAACAGAAGTGGTCAGCTTTATGAATTAGCTTGGGAACTGGGTAATTGATGGGTGGTTTTGAACTTGTGCTGTTGAAGCCTGCTGGCCGCTGTTTGGGATGAGGGTCTGTGAATTAGCATACAAAGTGGCTGCAAGTGGGGGAGCAGGAACCGCAAATCACTGGACAGAAATATTTGGCCTTGGAAATATCATCCATGGTGCATATTGGTTTGTTATATAAGACTGGAATGAAGTTTATACTAATATCTTTAAAAGATCTTGTTTGACTGTTTTGGTTCTGACATTTGAGTTAATGGCAAAATATTACAAAGAGGAAAGGTTGTTATCAAAGTCGTTCTCATAATTTTTAGCTACTTTTTGAAAGTGCTGTATAGATGGATGAAAATCTATGCAATGAAATTCCTAATAAGAAAACCAGTCTTAGCTGAGCACCCCACCAATGCAGGGTAGGATGCAGGCAGATCTTTAATACACCCACCCGGATACTCGGAAAATAGCAGATGCATGACAATGTGCAATTGTCACCTACTATAGATGTTGGCCCATCTGTTTACATTGGTATTGTTTGTAGCTTTGTTTTTACATGTAACTTCAAGGTTCAGCGGTCCATCTCCTCCTCGTGAAGCACTGACCATTTTTTTCATTGCTTTCATTAGCCCTGAATAAGATTGCCAATCCAGGTTGTTGGCTCAGAAATGCCCTTGTGTGTTTTCTACCCATAAACTCAGAAAGGTTTATAATAGATTTATAAGGTAATTAAGCTCATATAATTGTTTTTAGTTGGCATGGACTGATAAAATTGCTGGAATTAAGTCAGCTCCAGTGGGAATGGGTTCCAAATCAACCTGAACCTCAAAGAGATCAGTTTAAACAAGGACCATCAGCATTTCAGATTTTCCAAATATACTGAAGACTACAAACAGGTTGATATTGAGGCAGCAGAAGGTGGTCTCTGCCATTTCTCTCTGAACAGTCAAGTCTCTTCCTATCTTGAAGACGGCTTATTTTGTGTTACACAAGGAAGCCACATCTCTATACAGTACTTCACTTATGCAATAGGATTCATTTTCAAACTTAAAGAGAAGGCTGGAATGACATTTCAGTGTTCATGGACAAAAGGAAAATGGTCAGGGTAAAAAGATGTGTTCGAATAGAATTGCCATTGCTTAGGTCTAATTTATTAATAAAGAAGAAAAGTGAATGTAGGCTTTGAAGGGAATAAAAATGATAACAAGCACAAACACTACACCTTCTCATAAGGTAATTGGAACATGTCTTTGTTTCTTTAAAGTCAAAAGGCCTTCCATTAGAAAAAAATAAAAGTGTGGGATCTCTCATAAGCTTAAAAACCCTGAGTGATCGCCTTTTGCATATTTTGAAAGTGGTGGCTAGGTGGAGCCTCCAGCCTTTTTTCAAGAAAGACCTGCCTTCAACCTGTAAACGTAGGTTCCCTGGCCTTTCCAGATGACCACTGCACAGAATCCAAGAATTTTCATAATGTAAATCATTTGATCTCTCTGCCCTCAGTTTCTGAGCTTTACATCCCAGCTGAAGAGTTTACTGTGGAAGATTTGTTTTATGTTCCAAATGAAACACTTAACTCTTCAAGTACCAAAATACAAAACAGCACGAGAGCTTTTACCGTACAAAAGATTGGGTATCTTATGTAAATGCTAGTTTTTCTTTTGGTTACCAGACAAGAGCCATGAAGTGGGAAATTGTTTTGTCCAAAATCTGTGAAAATGCATAGGACCATTTTAGGACATCAGGGCAATAATCTTTGTCCATCTCATTAATTTCCACTGAAGATGTACAAGGACAATTCCTGGTGCTTTCTTCTCACAGACTTAGTCAATTGGTTGGTACTATTTTGTCTTTGTTATTATGGTGGTCTTGGATATAGAATTTTTTTTAAGCTGAGATTTTTCCTTTAAATTTACATTTCCTTCAGTGTATTTTTAAGTTGTTTTGTTTTGTAATGACCTTTCCCTTCTTTCTCTTTTTTCTTTCAATCTAATTTTAGAGGCAGGCTTGCAGAGGTAATCACATGGAATGACAATCACACAAAAAGGTAATTTCTTTTTAAAATAGCAAGCTTAATATTCCTGTAAGAATCCGTTTGTATTCCCTGTTATTAGCAACAGAAAGAGGAAAATACTTGCTTCTTAGAAATGTTTTACAAATGGCTTTTTGTAGCAACTATTATATATTAATTTTCAGCCCCACACATGCAGCCTGCGTTTGCTATTATGTATCAGGAAATAACAGGGATCCACTAGAGAAGGAAGAGCAGAATCAGCAATCATATAAATAGTAGAACTGTGGGTTTTTTCTTTGTTTATTATTTTTAAAGCAGTTACAGTGAGACTTGAGATGTGTAAATATAGGTAATTCTATGGCTTTGGTAAAGAAATAGACAGGCTTCTTAATGCTAAACTGCAGTGTACATATAAAAGAATCAAATATGAAGTTGGGATTTAGTAGGGAAGGGGTGAAAAAGGCCATCAGTCTTGTAACTATTAATGTAGCTTGATAGCAGCAGAAACAGATTTTTCCACCATTCCTGCAGATGAGTTTTTTCCCAGATCACAAAACGTTGATTCTCCTAGGAGGAGCTGATGGAACAGCTTTCTTATAAGAGGGCTTGTTTGCTCCAAAGAAGCTTTGATGGGATGCTTTGCTTTTATGCCAAGATGTTCTGGACACCTATAAAGAGATTAGAAAAAAAGAGAGTTTTACTGGAGAGATGAACAGGCATGTGTTGCTACGATCATCCTTAGCATGCAGTTTCTTTCTGGTTGGTTTTAAATGACCATGTCAATATTTTCAGTTATATATATATAATTGAAGATACACACACACACACACACACACACACACACACACACAAACGTAAAATTTGAGGTATCTTGACGTATCTGGAAAGCTCCAGCCTGAAGATGACGAATCACGTCCGCCAAGATACCTCAAATTTTATGTGGGAGAAGACCCGAATAACTGTAAAATTTCCCAGCACTTCTGATAATAGTAACAATTTCATCAATGTATGGCAACTAGATTAGTGATGTCAAAGGCATCCCATCTAAGGCTCATCCTTTTCCTTGTCTTTATAGCTGAAGAAGAAAAGTAAAATGCATGTACAAATAAGTATTCAACATCAAAGAAACCAGATGTATTTACTTTTACTTATACCTATGTCCTCTTTGGCCATCTTACTGAAACTAAAACACTGACTTCATTGTAAAATTGAATAAAATGGAGATGCTATTGGCTTTGTGAAGATATTTTAGATCTGTTGCCAACTATGAAGCAGGAAACACTTTTCTTTATCAGCAAGTTCATACTTGCTAGGTTTGCTGCTTTCACACCACGAGGACTAGGATCACCTCAGATACTTTGCAGAACAACATAGGTGAAGAAAAGCAATGTCTTGACCTCCAGTGATAGAGTTGCTCTCATACAAATGCCAACAAAATCAGGAAACAGCATAGGTGCAGGAACAGAATAGTTTCCATCCACCCCCACTTGTGAATGTAGTGGATCAGAAAGGAAAATCAAATAGTAAAACTAGAAACGTCTCTTGAACTATTATCATTTTAAATATAATTAGTTCTGTATGTAGTCACACTTCAACATGCTGATTTGCATGCTCCACCCATATAAATCTAAGACCCGAGAGCCACATGTTAACTGAATATTCCATTCCCCTCCTCACCATTTTACAAATCTGGTCTGTGCAATACAGACTGATCATTCACACACACTGCTGCCTTTTGCTTTTTCAAAATAACAGGGTGGGGTAGGGGTAGAGAAGGAAGACTACTTTTGTTCTTTGCTATCTTCCATTTCAGAAATGCTCATTAGACTGCTCCACGTGATCAGTGTCTTTCCGTATTCTTCCATATATTGGTGCCTAGCAGCTGGTCAAAACTCTGGTGGTATTTATGGAGCTGTAGATGGTACTATGGCAAAACACAAGCCTTTCAGCTCATGAACATGAGAGTGATGCCATTCGCCAGGTTTATCTGTGACAAACATCTCATTGTGCCTAAATATCAAGATAGGAAGGGCACTTTATAAAAACTGCAGTGTTTTGACTCCATTTGGTTATAAAACATATTGTTTGGAATCCTGGGAACATTTAGACAGCATTTTCTATTAATAGAAGACGTTGTTCTATCATAATTTTGTTTTGTTTTGCTTTTCCCTATACATGACAATATCCAACTTTAGACAGTAATTAGACTTTTTTATTTATCTTTTTTAAACAGTGTATGTTGGAAATGCTTATCCCCTTTCCATAATCACCCCTATATTTCAGCCTTCAATGAGATTACCTTGCAGCTCATGGCAGAGAGGTGCCAGTATTTACAGGCAATTTCATAAGTATCATGTGAACATGTGAAGGTGTGGGGGGAGGGACTAAAGCCCGTTGTGATAAAGAGGTATGCTTGAAGGAGGAAAAAGCTAATCTATGCAGGTATCAATTAGTGTAGGACACCAAAGAATACCCTCTAAACAATTCAGATTTCAGATGGTTAGGACACGGTGGCGGCGGCAGCAACAGTGCAGGTCCCATTCCTATACAGGAAGGAGGGAAAGCCCTACTGAATTGTCAAAATCTCAATCTTTTATTACCTGGAGCATGATCTAGCCATTTGAGTGCGTTTATTAATTTGAACAGTAAATATATCCTGTTGTAAGATTCCTCGTTTCCCATCCAACCGAGGGAAGTCTTAATGTTTACACTTTACACTAGGGGGAAAATGTATCCCAAATACGTGGCGAAATAATTCATAGGATGGTGTCTGCCTCCCCCCCCCCCTCGCTTCCTTTTTAACCTTTTCGAAATTGGGGGGGGGAGTGATCATTGCAAGTCCAACTACTACACGGAAGGCTGAGGATGGAACATTAACGATTCCTCCAGTTCTACTCAGGGCATCCTAGTTCGCTTCTTAGCTCCGTAGGAAGTTTGAGAAAGCACCCCAAGTGCCCTTTCTGCCGCTCCTCGCTTTTTAAGGCCACCTCTACGAACGGAGCGAGGAGGCAGAGGAGGGCTAGTCAATCTCTCTCCCTCCCTCCTTCCCTTTCCCCCCACCCCCACCACCCGCATGTTTACCTGTGTTGCATTTCTAAGGTGGGAGGAGGGGGAGAGGCAGGCGAGAGAAGCGCGTCCGTGTGGAGCGGGTGCGGGGGGGGGGAGCGGGTTTGCGCGACAGAATAGCTGAAGCCAAGCAGAGAGAAAGCCCGCTGCTTGCAGCCAGCCCAATTGCCACCCGAGCCGGCTCCGTTGCACACGCGCGCCGCGGCGCAATCCTCGCGGATGCGGCTCGCAGCGCAGCCCCGGAAAGGGAGTCAGAAGTAAAGCCCTTTAAAAAGCGCGAGAGAGGCAAGGAGGCGAGCGGGCGCCCTTGTGCAGTGACACCGGACTCGCTGCGTAACGCCGCGCCAATTCCCAATCCCTGAAATGCAGGCCCAAGGACAGCCTCGTTCAGTCACACATCTCTTCTCCGTGCACGGCACACGCAGAGTCTGTCAGAGGAGAAATGCAGGCAAAAGGCTCTTCTCTTCTTTCTCTGCGGGGGGGGGGGGGGGGGGGGGGGGGGGGGGGGGGGGGGGGGGGGGGGGGGGGGGGGGGGGGGGGGGGGGGGG
>JANHFQ010003817.1:114967-126530 GCA_032468035.1 Aparallactus werneri
CTTCTTCTTCTTCTTCTTCGTTTTGACTGTCTGGGAAAAACAGGGAAGAGGAAAAAGTGTAGGGGGGTGAGGTAACCAGATGGAGCAAAGGATGGGCCAAAGACTCTGGATTTGAGTCTTCACTCATCCATGAAACCCACTAGGGGACTTTTGGCCTGTTGTTGTCTATCAGCTTAACCTATTTTTCAAGTCTGTGTGAAGAACACATTGATTTGTATTATTCCATGACACTGGCAAAATCAATGTCTTGTTAACTAAAAACATTCCAGTCCTCTGCCTCAAAGTAATGTAAGTAGTAGTCTCTTTAGATTCAAACTACTTTAATCTAGGAATAGCTAAGCTGACATTGGTTGAGAAATAGTAGTGCTTCTGCTTGCTATAGCTCTATAACTTATCTGGTCAGATTATATATTTCTAAGTGAACAGATTATTATAGTCATTATTAGTTTTATGTGCTCTCTTTTATGTGCTCTTAGAAAAAAAAAGTCTGGCCTTGCCCTGAATAACTGGAGTTCTTAGTCAAATGGATCACTGCAGTCTAGAAAACAAAATGACATATAAAGCCATAAATGAATTTGTCATTCTTTGAAACACAAATAAATAAAAGCATGTTTATGCTCAAGACAAGGAAGTGACAAGTAGAAAAATAAAATATTTTCCTTATTTTCTCTAGTATGCATGATTCTCCCCCTTGCACTTTCCATTTTGTGCCTACAGATCTATACTAAGATATCACTGCATAATTTTTAAAAAGTTCATATTATGCAGTGTACTTATTTTAAACATTTTGTATTTTTGCATTGTCCACTCTTTCAGAATAGTTCTTCACATGGATGTTTCCATGCACATTCTACATATGTAGTATATGATATTCACGTAAAGTAATGAAAAGAGAAACGTTTGATCTGAATATATATTTTGACTGTAAGAAATCATCAAAAGAAATCATCAAAAACCTAAGCAACTTTAATGGTCCCCTCATTCATCATTCTTATGACTATGGTATCTAATTCTAGAAAATCACATTTTAATTACTTGGAGAAAAAGAACCAATCTTATCTTGCATATTATTTGTATGCTAAGTGTATAATATCAGAACATGCAATGTTGTAAGAACAGGATGGTCTTTTTATACTTGCTGCCAATGAAGATTTATAAAAGCAGACCATGGTTGTAAGGATGGCTACACTGAGAATTCATATGCAGGTTTTATGTCATACATTAAATAAAGCAGGGAGAACAGCTGATACACAAAAGGGGCTGTCTAGACAGTACCCCATCAGTCTGGCTAAATTTGGTGTTGGCATTCCCAAAGGGACTGTAATATAATTGTTCTGGTGTCTGCATCCATTTCCCCTGTCAAACACCATCGCAAACAATAAATATACATCCCCTTTCACAGAAAACAGGCCCAAACCATACAGCTGAGTATGGTTTAGAGCTTAGAGCATACCAATATGGAAACAGTATTTAAAACAAGGAACAATAAAAGATAAAAAGCAAAGGATGGCTAAGCACTTGAATAATTTCAGGTTTTAAAATCACATTGGTTTAAAATTCAACTAAATTGTTTAATTGACTTACAGAAAATATAAACTATTCAAAACTGATCTTTTCAAACCTCATACTTTTAAAAAGGACATCATCCCTATCCCCACTCCATGCACATTTTATGTTTATTAACCTCCCAAAGAAAATTTAACACAAACTCAGAGATGTGAAAGTATAATGATGGACATGGATCATAAATTCTAATGAAGGGGGGAAAATGAAGGAAAAGGAAAATGTGATAATAAGTGAAAGCATGGCAAAAATGTAAATGTCATTTCATAGTTAAAATTATGCTTTCCACCTTTCCTGAATTCCTTTAAAAAAAACTACATTCATGTATAGAGCCTTACATAAATGTTAAAGAGGTAATATTTGGAAAAATAAGACTAGGATCATTGAACAGAATGTTTTCAACAGCAGCACTGTACTAAATGATGATTATTCCTTGTTACTTAAAAACAAGAGATTCTAAATTAATCAGACTGTTTCAAACAGTAATATTCCTCATATTTTTATTACTATGTTTACATATAGAAAGGACCGCATTAAAAATATGGAAATACAGCAGTAATGTAAAAGATATGATATGTCATAGTTCTAAGCATATTCCAATAAGAAAACTTATTTGGAAATTAGTAATCCTGATTGATTGATTTTTATGGCACCTAAATAATTCTTCAGATTTTTAAAAAAACAATTCAACATTAACAATTGAGTAAACAGACCTTTCTTTCAAAGTACTGGAAACATTACTATTGATTATTTGTCTACAGATACAGCCTCTAATATATTTTATGATCGAAGTAAAAACTATTTAAAGTTCACTTTTGCAAACCTTTAAAGAAACAACTTCTACCCATTATTTAGATTGGATCTTAAAGAGGGCAGTTTGAAATTCAGTTAAACCTAAAGTGATTTGGCTAGCTTTTCAGACTGAAGTAACTATGTCTGATTCTAAAATAAATAAAATGAAAACAATATTGGATAATATTTAGGAAATTACCAAGCCATCTCATTCTATCTGGCTCAAATAATACAAAAAACTACACTCAAAATCCAGTAAAATAAGGTGACAAATTGCACTACAGATCTTAATAAAAAAACAAACTATTATGTGAAATATTCATATATAAAATCATAGCACTGCCTATTTTTAAAAAAAAATCAAATTTAAAATTAATCACAGTTTAAACAATAAAAAATTAGAAAAAACAGCTATGAAAAGTTTTAAAGCTGAGAACACCATATATGTTTCTATGTGTAAAACCTCAAAGACATCTACCATAGTTAAAATGTACATTTCTATAACTTGTTCAGCCTTGAGCGTCTTTTGAAAGTTTGCCAGATTATGACACTATACAGTATTCCAAAACAGTTGCCTGGGGAACCATAACAGAAAATAAGTGTGTCAGGCCTTCTCCCTACCCCAATTAATTTAAGTACTATACAAAGCAACCTTCTTGGTAGGCTTTCTTTGCACAAGAAACAGAAACAAAGCCCTTTACAGATTATTATGAATAGTAAGATATTCATATGAATTAGTAGTTTATTCTGCTATGAAGAGTAATATGACTGCCTTAATCGGGGAGTTAGACCCACTGAACTCAGTAATGAATCAATGTGTTTAAAATGGCTTAGAATAAATGGAGTCATAGTAATATCACCTTATATTAAAATCTAAAGTATTTATTGAAAAGAACTGAGATATAATTCTGTATAGTATTGCACTATATAGATCAGTGTTCAAATTCGTGCTGAATCACAGAGATTCCTATATGGCCTTGTGAAAATTGATCCTATATAACCTCATCTCATGGGTTTCAGGAGCACATAAAGAATGAAAGAATCTTTTAAGACTGTGTTAGCATATTAGAATAATCACATCATTTTAACAGTTATGTATTTTTCTTTGCTACTGATATTTTAAAAAGTTACACACAGTCCCCTTTTCACAAGTTCTTACCCACAGCCAGATATTAAAATGCCTTTTTCATTTAAAAAATAATTTAAATAACGCCTTCCCACAAAACACAGAGACATCACATGTTTTCCAAATTTTGAGAGAAGAGGGGAAAAGATCTCAGTGATTTCTGAAGGGAAATAGCTATCCTGTTCTTTTATCTATATTCTACCATTGGATCTGGGTGGGTAAAAACTCAGTCGCTTCAATGATCTCTATTTCACAAGGAGTTCAAATAAGCTTTATAAAAATGAAATCTCTAAATTGTAATTTAAAAAAGCAGAAATATCAGAATCTGTCTGCTGATGATGTATATATATGCAAACTGTGTATATGTGAAAAAAGATTGATTTCCTCTGAGATCATTCAAGTCTGGATAAATCAAAGGATTGCACTTGTCCACTTTCTATGGGAAAGGCAAATCCTCAGAGAATAGTATATTTAAAAATTAGAGAGAAGAGGAAGATAACTGATGCTTGGGACAGAACTGTTCTCACCTGCCAATTGTCCCTTTGAATTGGTAGATTATGGAAGAACAACAAAAAGGTGGATTTTGGGACTGTTTAGAAGGAGGAATGACATCTGAGGTTGTTGCCTCAGTATAGCTGAATTCTTTTTTTGCTTTGTTTTGACTGCCTGGGGAAAAAAGGGAGGAGGAAAAAGTGTTGGGGGTGGGGTAACCAGTCTGAAATTTCAGGTTCATGTTAGAGTGCAAGGAAAGGGATTGTTGTTCTGGGTGTATGCATTTTGTAGACTTTCACTCTGGATGCTGCTCTTGAACATTGCAGCCAGGAGGGGGGACAGGGTGGGGAGGGGGTCCTGTCTGCAGCTGCCCCTCTCACACTTGAATTTTAAAAAGAAGCAAGAGGGAAGAGAGAAAATCCATGAATGCCTCTCCCCAATAAGAGATGAGGCATATTGAAAACTATATTAAATTACCCTGATTAACAATTTAACCACGAAGAGGGGAGCTTTGGGTGATCTCTATAGGAAGGGCTGAGGGCTATTCAAGCCCGCAGCTAAGAGGTCGAAAGGGTTCTGAAGTTCACAGGCTCGGAGCTTTTGTTATGCTAACAGACAATCTCAAATCAGCTGCCTAGTGGAGTGTGAAATATAAATGATTCCTTGAGAACTTCCAATAAGTTGTCATTCTTGCTCTTGCCAAATACCAGAACAGCCTGAAAATTCTAAGTCGGCCCCTTTGGCAACGTCCCGAATCGCCCTGTGAACGAATGAATGAAGGCCTTTGTAGGCCCCCTGTTAATGCCGCTGTTATCTTCCCGCCACCCTCCCCAAACCTGGCCTTGACACGGATCCCCAATGAAATTGGGATTGGTCTGGTTCGCTGCGGGGTTGGGGATGGGAGGGAATGCAGGCAGGCTTAACACATCTCGCCTTTCCTCTGGTCTCCGCAACCTTAAATTAGCAAAATCTGAGGGAAACTTAATCGCTCCATGATATTAGAAGGAAGCGGCCCAAATCCATTAACAACTAACCGGAGTCCCCGAACGGCTGAGAGCTCCGGTTTGGAGCCCCTCATCCCACAATGGAACAAATCCTGAGCCAGCGAAGGTGTAAACGAGTTGAAGTTGACTTTCCCCGCGCAGCCCCAATTGGCGAGTCCACCGCGACCTGGGTTAGGGCCACCTTGAAGCAAAGGGACGTCGAAGGCAGTCCTTTCACTTTATCGTTCTTGCCGCGAGACACCCAGTATTCTCCTTTTTTGGCTTCCTTCTTTGCCATCCAAGTCAGGATATTTTTTTTAAGAAATCGGGGGGGGGGCGCGGATTTTGCATTGAGTTTACTTAAGCTATTTGGTCTCCATTATGGAGGATTAAGAAAAACCAGTAGACAACGTAACATATGGGAAGGGGAGTGGGCAAGTGAGCGGGGAAAACGTGAAATAAAGAGACAGGTAACGAGTTAATTATCTTTCTAGAGAAGGGAATTAATCCGTGCTTGGGTGTGATCTCCTCTCACACAAAGGTAAGAACTGGAGGAAAGCTTGACATGGGAATTAGCAAAGTAGCGTGGATGAATGAGAACGCAGTCACCCAGGGTGCCAAAAAACACCTGTAAATCCAAAGCTTTGTTTCCCAGGGCTGAATGACGAACGCATATAGACAAAAAAAGGGTGGAGTAGGAGAGTCGCCCTCTTTCCTTTATCTTCCGAAGTTTCACCCAAACTAATATGGGAAAGAGGCAGGGAACATAAGGCTGCCTTTGGACATGACAAAACAATTGTGAGCTACGAAAGTTTTGAGGAAATAAAAGATAGAACTATGTCCACCCTTGGCTAAGTCTTTAAGGTTCAAAATGCCTAGGAGAAAAAAAGCCTGATTTCTAAACATTATGTCAATACAGTATGCAGACAATACGGAGTTGCTTTGAAACAAGATGGGCAGAAAATAAATTTAATAAAGAATACATCTAAAAATTCACAATTCCCTCTATTTCAATTGGTCAACTTTTCTCATTTTAGAGGAGAAATTTTTTCCCAGTCAATAAACATATTTTAAATGTTCCTCAGACAATACAGTTTCTTATCTAATCAGTTATTTATAAATCTATTTTAATATGAAAAATATGTATTTTAATTAGCAGCCTATTTGATCACAATTTAGATTTTTTTATATGAATCCTTTTATTAAAAAGGGAGGGGGACAACTCTTTAAAATCATTATTTAGCAGCTAAAGAAAAATAGCTTCACTTTCTATAATTATACATTTTATCTAATAAAATATCATTTCAAATTTATTTAGAAATATGTCAAATACGCCCTTATCAATACCTATACTTCACTATGCTATTGTTAATTTCATCCCAAAATGTTTCTATTTATTCCATAATAATATTTGTTGATGCAAGTTTGAAGCCTCCATTCCAGAATTTTAGCATGTGTAAAAATGGTCTTTCCTTGAAATCTTTAATAAATAGTACTGATAATTTCTTTTGCAGAGCTATTGTGCTGATATTCCCTCTTTAATCATCTCCAAGCCTACAGCATGAGCAATTGCTAGGAAGGATAAAACCAGAGACATTTCACACTTCATCTGCTGGAGGTGAGGAGTTCTACTAACTAAACTTAGGGTTAGGGCAATTCATGTATTCCTTATTTCACTTCTTGTCTAGGGAAACCTAGTAACCTAAAATTCATGTATTCCTTATTTCACTTCTTGTCTAGGGAAACCTAATAATATATATATATAAAGTATTGTGGAATATCAAACAGCCCAAACTTTATTTGGAAAGAAAATGCATCCATGGGGAATGGGTCACTCTGATTTGGGGAATCCCATGTTTATGTGAGTAATATCCCACATTTATATAAATAATAGGCCTTAGTATCCATGCAATTACAGCTTTTGTACTAAGTAGGATTTTCTACAGGAACAGAAAAAAACAAATACTTGCAAGAGAATATAAAAGGGCAAGTGACAGTGCAATCTAGTATCTCACGGACTAGATGTTCTTAGGAAAGTCATAATGAAGAAAAAGAATTAGGTAGATTCAGAGGAATAAAGACACCCACAAGATGGCTACCTTTTCAAGATCTGACTCTAATTGTTCCTGATTTTGAATTAATGTAAAGAAATTAACCAGTAAATCAAAAGGAAGGGGGAAGTGAGGTTATCTACTTATATCTGTTTCTGCACAGTACAATATATATACTGTATATATATATATATATTTTACATTATCATAAGTGTATAACAAAAGGTGCAATGCTATATATATCACTCAATCTGTTAGCCTCTCTCAATTTCTCTTGTTTGATGTTTGTAGTGACAAACTAGCAATAGAACTGCAAGTCTATGTAAAACAGCAGGGCTTTAAGAAAGGAGCTTGAATAAAAAGATAGCAAGATTACATCACCTCCCTCTTTTTGAAAGGGGAGGGAAAAAAGAAGGTTAATAGTACTGCTTGGCTCTTTTGTTAAATATATATTTGCATATCTGATCTGAGGAACTCATCTCATCCTTGCTCAAACCTACAATTATGAAACATGCCTCTCCCCCTTTTATTTCTTTCTTCTAAGTATACTGGGGTTTGTTGGTGGTGAATCTTTCCATAATACATTTTCCAAGCCAGGATAAGGGCTAAATACAAATGGATACATTTCAATGACTTAATATTAATCATCATCCACTCAAGAGCTTTAGGTAACAACAGTAAATTGTGTGTGTGTGAGAAGGAAAGACAGAGATCACACATGTTTATAAAAACCTTTTCAAAAAAAAGGTGAAAAGGTTACATTCTGAGTTGACACTGCAAAAGAAAACAAAGGCAACAGTTTAGTTCCAATAGGAAATATAATAAAACCGCCTTTATCTGAAAGCCATCAGGGACAAGTACCAAATGCAAGTTAACAAGCAGGAACTGATAAGATAACATTTATATGAGGTCAGGAGTCAAATGCCAGTCAAAGGCGTTTAACCTCTTAGGTCATCAATAGGAAGGGTTAAAACACAAAGATGGTTATTTATCGTGTTTTCAAAGTACCTGATTGTTGTCACAAGCTTAACAGGATGATTCAGCTGATGGGGATTTATACAAGGAGGACTTTGAGGTCGCATAACAGTCAAACCCCCATGCCTATCGTTCATCTTTAAAAATAGAGTTCCTTCTGACAGCTATAAATCTTAACCCTTGAGCAGGCAAGTCAGATGGCTAAAATGTTAAGGATTGTTTTTTTAATCATACATTACAGAGCACCAGATTGATTTTAGGCTACTTAAAACATTAATGACTTGACCAATTTTATAAGAGACAAATATGTGACTTTCAGAATAGCAGCCTTTTTCTGCTGAAGAATATGCAAAAACACATTTTCAAAAACAAAATTAAACAATCTTGCTATACAGTAGCAATTATGAACAGCTCTAGCTAAAAATCCTTTTCCATGCAAATCTGACTCAAACATTATTTAATTACTCACTTGTCTCCACATCTCAAAAGCCATTATTTCACAGATCTTGTTCAAAAATACAATACTGGAACTCTATCAGCATGAATAAATTTACTGTATGTTTAAATCAGTGTTTGATCTTATTGGAAAATCAAACAGGATATAGTCCATTTATATCAAAGAAGGGTAGAATGAAAACAGGTTGCAGGGCCTTTTTAGGCCTTCTCTGAACCAGAGTTCTCACAAAACATACTAGGTTGATTTCCAATGCTTTTAAATATTTATCAGAAGCATCTTCTCACCAGATTCAATGACACCTGAAGTACACTCACCTTTATTGACAATTTCAGTTCTGGAAGTCCATTTTCCTCCTAAAAGCCCCCCAAGCAGAACAAAGGCTACAACCCGTTTTCATTCAGTTAATGTTTAGTGGGGGGAAGGGGGGGAGAAAGAACCCACAGCAACCTTAATCAGCATGCTGATTGCATCTTCAACTAACAAATAATTTACTACTCTGGGCAATGCATTCCATTAAAAGCTCATTAAATTTCCTGTTCTCCAATGGGAGCTTTCGCTTCTCAACTGCATCCTTTGGCTTGGAATTAGCACTTATTCAATTTTCACAAGAATCTCTCTACCCTTCCAATTCAATTCCCCCCAATAAATGAACATTTCAGAACCTATAACTATCCAAGGCAGAAAAGGGGTTGAGGGAAGAGTAACCCAAGCAGGTGTACTTTTTCCTCCTAATCTTAAATATGCATTATTCTACTGTAAACTACAGGCAGAGCCAGCTTGGCCTGAGCTGTATCATTTCTTAACGGCCATAAGCAGTAATGTAAAAACTTCAAGCACAAAGAAGATGTGATCATGAGTGGAGCATTATTTTGGTTGCATATGATTTCAAGGTCCTTTCTAAAGCTGGGTATTTTTTTTTTGAAAGCTGCTCTTGCATTTCCCTGTTGGGAAGGCACCAGCATAGCCTACCTCCCACAATTTGAGTAGGGAGAAGGAGCCCTTATGTCTGCAGGGATAAAAGAAGAGGCAGGCATCCATATTTTACCCTATCTAGTAAACTGCACATAATATAATTATATTTAATAAATGAAAGGCAAGGCAATGTCAGCTCCTAAATTAACACGCACTTGGGCCTTGCTAATTGTGCCGGTTGCAAATGTGGGTCATTTTGCATGAGTGACTCTAATATAGGCTACGCTTGCCATTGAGCGGGTGGATTTCTGATTCCCTTTGCTAATCTTGAAGTCCCTGATTGTGTCAGGTGCAGCCCTGAACGCTCCAGCAGCTGTCTCTTCCTCATCAATGCAAATAAGGCAACTCCTACAATCAAAGCCTCGGGAGCTGAAAGCTTGATTGCTGAGGTGAACCGAAGGCAAGTAACACAGAACCCGCGCGCGCGCGCGCAGTTCCGCCAGCCAATCAGGCTAAATGACAGGGCCACGGGAATGTCCCGCCAGTTCAAAATTAACCCAAACAAAGGCGGCAGAGCTTGGTTTATTACGGCTTGCGGAGATACGTACGCGCGTTCTTGCCCTCACACAAGTGCGAACGTTTGGAAATACAGAGCTTGAACTTTACATTCACCGGGAGTGAGGAGCGGGAGAAGAGAACCTCCTAAGTTTGGCGACCCCTTTTCACCGCCTTCTCAGGCGCGCGTATGACCTCCCCCGCTGGGTATTCCTCTCACCACCACCCCTTTTCCTCCACAGAAAGCAAGCTGATAGAGCTCTACACCTGCTGTTGAGCAGGTGATTCAGCTTCTCTTTAGGACTCCGGTGGCATTTACAAGCTGACCAGAAGGCCTTACACACTATTATGGGTTGCGTGACAGACAGCGGAAGAGAACCTTGGTCCTCCGTAGAGGAGAAGCGAGATTCTTTGAGGAGCAAGGCCAGGCCAGGCTGTTCTGTCCGCGTGGAGTGCTTGAATAATTCTCATTAAGGCGCTTCCCCGAGCAAAAGGTGACCTTTACTTAGGGATTGTACTGGCGCGCGTTGTACCATCCTAGTTGGATCGGGTCACAGGCGCAACTTGCTTTCGTTTCCAAACACCCAAGGAGCTTCAAATGGGAACAGGTCTTGGCGGTTGCGATTCCTCCAGCTCCCCGAGAAGGCGTTTCAGAAGGGCAGACTTTTATGATGGGGAGGTTTAGTGGTCTTGGCTCCTCACCGCTTCCTTAATTATGGGTGGCTCGGTCTAGTTTTATGGTTTCTTATAACACACGGAATCAGGATCTGGCTCCTTCAACTGAGTTTACATAACCCGCCTGGGTGATAGTTTGACTATAGCTCAGTGTGTCAGTGGGATATGGCGGTTCACTGTCTTTGTATAGAATCCCAGATGTTTGCTTTCTACAGGAACAGGAGAACTGCTGTCATAGCTCCGTATTTTTCATTGGGCAGAGATGGTTTGTTTTTAGTAGTACTTTCAGGCAGTAATTCAACAGATCCCACTTTCTCTCCAGGGTGTGAAAAATACATTTGTTGCATCCCGCCCCCCCCCCCCACCTGGGCTAGGGGAGCGCAGAAAGAGGAACCGGGCCCTCGCGAGAGACTGCAAGCTTGGCCGCCGGCTCGTCTCCGTCACGCAGACACGTCCGAGCATTTGGCGGCGTCGGCGTCTGTAGACCTTGTGGGCGGCGGCAAGGCGGCCTGGAAAACCGAGCGGCGTCTTGCTGGAGGAGGGCGTCGCTTTCTCCGACTCCCACCCTCGGGGCTTTCCCCGAGCGAGCGAGGGAGGGAGGGAGTTCAACCCCGCTCCTGCCGTGGCGGCTGTTTAAGAGGCGGCGGCGGCGGCGGCGCTCTTTGGAGTAGTTCGAGTCGAGCCATTTTAGGGGAATGGCTCTCTCAACCCTCCCCCCCCGCTTTCTATGCTCCCGGAAGCTTGTTTGAATACTCGCCTCTGTAGCACACCATGCTGCTCCCTCCTTCCCCACCCCCGCCGCTTTGGGTGCTGGCGGTGCAACTTGGGCGGCTCCTTCCTGCTTTGCCAGCCTCGAGAAGGCTGGGATGGAGCTGGGTGCGGGCTACAGGTTTAGCCAAAGTATCCCAGCCTTGGGTTTTAGCGCGTTGCCGTCCCGGTCCGCAAACCGGCGCTGGGGGGGGGGGGATTAAAGGTCTGAAGC
>JANHFQ010003817.1:194340-206397 GCA_032468035.1 Aparallactus werneri
AAGGCCTCAATTCTTTGGCACTCAGCCTTTCTTATGGTCCAACTTTCACAGCCATACATTGCAATGGGGAAAACCATTCAGCTAGCATGACTGTATGATCTATAATTAAAAATGCCACATCTTGGATTTGCTTTAATGGAGTGAGTTGAGTCATTCATCTTCAAGTACAACCTCTCCATTAAGGTTTGCCTCCCTTTTCTGGGCAAGGATCTTTTCTCTCAGTTAATGCCTCAAAATGGTCATCTGGGCTTTTTAAAGGACATACTGTTGTGATATGTTCTTTGTGCAAATGTCCTTGTGGGCAATTTGTAAGTGAAGCTACTGTAGAATGTGTGTCTATGCAAGCTAGCTGAGTAGCACATTTAATTTTCTATTTTACATATTGACTAACTGCTGGTAAATTTCAGTGATTGGTTCAAAATGGTGGATCATGCTTGTGTAGTCTGGAATTGCCCTATCTACATAATATTGATCATAATCAAGAGACTTGTTTTGAGTATCTTGTTTTCAGGTTATTTAGGACATAGTTGTGGCATTTAATATACAAGACATTTTCTGTCAAGCCAGAAATTCAAACATTGGGCTTTGAAAAGCATAGTAAGGCAATTTCACTGGGTTATGTGCTCTGCTTGTATGGCTCTGCCAGCAGTTAAACATCGCATTCTGCACCAAATGATGTTTCTGCACTCCACTGAACTCATTGCAGTAGTTTAGCCAGGATGTGATTAGTACATGGCTAATTCTGACAATAGTTTCTCTGAATAAGATAGTACTTAATAGCATGCAGAACAATTATCCAGCATGTTTTTCTACATTTTCTCAATTAGTTTGATTGAAAGATTTTACTTTCACATTTTCTTTCAAAGAAGAAGAGAGTGTTGGTAGAGTTTTAGGAGTGGTGTGTGATGTGTGTTCATTTATTACAAGATGGAAAAAAGTTATGGCATGTGAATGACTTGTTTTTCAATGTCTAATTATCTCTTTAATATCTGACATTTCCTTGGTTTCCCACTGACTCATCCAGTGACTCCCTCAGGATGATGCCGAGTGGGAACTTATCTCATCAAGCTTGTTCAGATTAGGAAAGGTGGACATGAAGGAAGCATGATTAAAAGCTGTGTTACAGTAAAGGAAAATATCAACAGTTACTAGCAAAATTCACATCCTAAAAGAAAGTAAGCCCAAAACCATCTTAGAGAGAAATCTGTAATAAATTTTCCAATACTCTAATTATAATATAAAAAGAGAAGCATCTCTTAGGGAAGATACTTTGGGGAAACTACAAGGCAGTTGTGTACCCATCTGGGTTGATAAAAAGTATTATTGGTTAATACTGGTTGTCAGTTCAGAAGAACCTCTATGTGGGGACTTCAGTTTTCAAGGGACCTACAACTTAATCCACATTTCCACAAGATGACTGATTTCCCTGTCCTGAATAGCTCCACCTTGTCTGGTTTAAAATTTGGCTTATTGATGTGATAAGAAACACTGTAATCAATGCATTTTTCCCCAGGATTGGTCCATAAAAATGGAGCTTCTGTTGAATAGCATGAAAATCTTTTCATTACATTTGTTGCTGTTGGCTGCCTGACAAGATGGTAAATATTATTACTGGTATTGCATACCCTGGTGAGCCTTGTAGGGCAACAGGGGCTAAAAAGTATGAATACAATGTACAGTCTGTCTGGTAAATGGCCAGGGGGCAGCCTCAGTGCCGAAATCCACTCCATTCTGAAAAGAAGACGACAAGGAAGAAGAATACATTTGGCTTTGTAAGACTCTGAGCATTTTAGAAAGCAGGGGTCCCGTATGCCAGCTTTCAGGCAAGTTTTGAAATTGAAAGCAGCACATGACAAGAAAAAGAAACATTTTTTTGTATCAAAGTCACACAAAGTACAATAGGAATAAAAGCTCGACCACCCATGGTGAGTGTGTTTTCGTTAAAGCTACAGTCAACTGACCTATGCTCCAAAGGATTTCTCTTGCTGAAGCTATGGGATGCTGGTTTGAACTAGTCTATCACAGCCTGAATGTTGAAGAATCCTTGGGGCGTAATAA
This sequence comes from Aparallactus werneri, assembly GCA_032468035.1. Classification (NCBI taxonomy): domain Eukaryota; kingdom Metazoa; phylum Chordata; class Lepidosauria; order Squamata; family Lamprophiidae; genus Aparallactus; species Aparallactus werneri. The sequence goes on from JANHFQ010003817.1 coordinate 196,399, forward strand.
ATCCATGGAACTTATATTTGTTTTGTGGGGGGAAATAATACACATGTGCACTCACATCACAGAGGAGATGTAAGAGTAAATCAGACCAATGAAAAGATCCAAGGGGAAGCGTTCTTTGGTGTTAATGTCATTCAAAGTACCGGTATTTAATACATATCTGATCTATAAAATGTTAACTTAGTTTTCCAGCTGCCTTTGATTTAACATTGGATGTTGCAAAGTTGACCAGAACAGAACATTAAACAAACATAGATGCAGCAGTTTATGATATAAGAAATAATTATAGATATTCTGCCACATTTTCAAACTAAAATTAAAGAAAATTAGAGCTGATTAGGTAATTTATTAACTAGATTTGATCCTTGATTATGGGCCAGGTAAATGTTGATTTATGTGGTCCCACTTAGTGACTGGATAGATTTTTTCCAAATTTCCTACCATGTGGTTGTTTTGATTAAAATATAGGAGTTTACCATTGCCCTCTGCACAATATGAATTCATGCCTTTACCATTGTCACTAAACTGATCATCTGCATCCAGCATTGTTCTATATTAGTCCCATGTTTCCCAATATAGGTACCTGCCTATATTAGTGGGTACCTGGAGTCCTTTGGGAGTGGGCAGCATACAAGTTAAATAAATAAATAAAATATACCCTTGATATACTGTACCTGACACACTCTGCTCATCCCTTCTTGGAAACCTTCCCCTGCTACAAGGAGGCAACACGGCAGGTCCCGATGGGGGTAAGGAGAATTTATTTATTTATATATTTCTATTCTGCCTGATTCTGCAAACTCTGAATGATTCACATTAAAAAAATAAGTATTATTTTAAAAGTTTTAAATTCATTAAAATAAACCTGTTACACCACTTCAGACCTCCCAAAGTCAGCCAAACAACAATATCGACCCTGTGCTAGAGTCTAAAAATGTAGAGTTCATTTGGACTTCAGGGGGTAGAATATTTATAATAATAGAGTTGCCTTCAGAAAGACTAGTTTTAAATTCTAAGGATATCCAAAGAAAAAGCCATTTTGGGGTAGAGGTTAAACATCTGGCTAGAAACTGGGACTTGTGAGTTGTAGTCCTGCCTTAGGCATGAAGCCAATCACTTTTTCTCAGCTCTAGGAAGGAAGCAATGGCAAACCACTTCTGAAAAACCATGCCAAGAAAACTGTAGGAACTAGGCAATGTTGGGGGTTATGTACACTCAAAACTATTACATAAGAATGATAAAGAAAACAATGTAAATTGTACCATAACTTTTACAGGCAGAATGATCATACTATTGAATGCTTTAGAATGGCGAGACTCGGGGCCTCTAAATTTGACATTCCTACAAAGATTCCAAGCCCTCTTCAACTGATGTTAATACCTTCTAAGATAAACAGTGTCCTTTATTGTGTCCATATAGTGTCTTCTTGCACACCAGGGAAAGGGTACCAGTCTGATTTCTGTTACCTGTCTCCTTCCCCCTCAGGATCATCAAGCTGTTTCAGTTTTTCTGCTCTGTCTAGTAAGGAACCATAAGGGAAGGGTAGACTATTATTTGCCTCCCTTGCTCAAAAAATTCACATGACGTAGCCTGAGGCTGACCTACACAGAAAATTAAAAGTTATTTCTAAGGAGGGGGATCCTTTCAATTCAGCTTCTGTGTAACTTCAGTAGGCACAGTATTTCTATTGTGCTACACGTCCTTTAGAGTCTTGGCCTTTTTGGTGTTAAACAATTTTTCTTCTCCAAAATGTGACATTTAAGACTAATCAAGTTAAAGGAAAGCCGAGTTTGACTTTTGGGCCTTGGTTGATTGTACCAGATTCTCAATTGGCCTATATCCATTTTGATGAATTAGGCTAGGCAACTATAATTTCCAAGTCCTCAGGAAGTCACTAGGTTGGTAGACTCATTAATATTATAAATACTTGAGCTGGACCCAGAAGCTTCTTCAGGATCAAAGTCTTTCATCTGATGAAAATAACACTATAACACAGCTTTTGTATATGCATCATTATATTGTGCATGCAATGTAATGAGTCATATACCAAAGGGACAAAGCTTGCAATGCAATCTATTTCTGCTGTTTGTTTTGGAGAAACTCTGCAATCAAGCTGCCAAAAACTGATGAGCACTGAAATTCAGAATATCCAGAGAGAATCAGATTGGATAGTCCTTCTGTAATTCTAAATATTCAGAAACTGGATAGATAGCAAACCATTAAAGAGGGCCTTGTCTTTACATCACTAGTTGGTCTCCATCCTTGATCATATTTTAAAAAATGCTCTATAAAGCTGCCTTTTTCTTACTGACATCTTGCTCCTTTCATTTCTGCAATCCAGGACAGATTGCTGAACCTTTAGCAACCTAGAAGATTAAGGCTGATCTCCACCTACCCATAACTGCAGAAAGAGAAGTGAGATTGTCTCTGGCTTCTCCTCTTCCTCCACTTTTTTTTATTTCCATAAATATTTTTAGAAACAATTGAAAGCTTGCAATCACAAACATAGAAAAGCTGTATTACCTCCATCAATTAAAGAGATTTATAAGTAGCGGTTTTTTTCTATAAAAAATAAAATAAATGAGGTGGCTAAACATTATTTTGTGTTTCAAACTCTTATTTATTCAAGGTGGGACAGACTTCCTTTCAGGCCTGCTGAATCCTTTGATTTTTTTTATTCCTTTGGTGGTACTTTAATTATCCTTTCCCATTTGGATTTTGTAACTACTGCTTTTCTGCCTTCTTTTGGGAACAAAAAAGAAAATAAATGAAGCCAGTAGAGAAGAAATCCTGCATAAAACAGGACAGTTTTTCCCCAGTCTGAATTTAGCAATGTTGATCTAGTATGCATTTCATGTCTGTATCTTGATTATTGTAATTTGTGGAATCTAGGTATGATGCTCTTGACCTTACAGTAACAAAAAAACCAGTCCAGAACACCTTGTTCATGGGCTCCCTGCCAAACATCAAAGTAAATTAATGGTTTTAGCCCTTATCTGAAACATTTCCAATGCAATATTAGACAGACAGGCTGGTTCACTATGCGTGATCATGACCTACAAAACAACTACCTTCTTCTAAGCCACATTACAATGTCAACACAGACCATTTTCCCAGCAAGTAAGTATATCATAAATCTAGAAATCATACCCAGAAGGGGTTAGGATAAACACAACACAGAAAATTGAAAGCTGATATTGAAGGTGATGTACAGTGTTCAAATCTCTGTACATGTTCACTAAACTACTGTTAATATTTCTTCAGGTAAAGACATTTTAAAGAAATCAGAATTATGCATAATATGCCTCCCAAATTCAGTGTTATTCAAAATGTACAGTAAATTCTGCAACATATACAAAATACATACTTAATCAAATTTGTTGAGCTTTCATCTTATTTTTATTAGTCATAAGCAGTTTTAATTGATACCATACCTGACTGCATCTGTCAACTTTATTGTCTAGTATAATCACTTGTTCCTATAACAGAGTCCTAGAACTAAAATTTTTGAATATAAATACTCCAGGGCTAAAAATCCAGAGCTTTAGATTATTTCAACTGAAGTACTGTAAGTTCAAATATTGCTCTAAATTTTGCCAACAAGAAGCCACCTTGGCATCTTTCTCAGTAACTGGCTACAATTTTGAACTGTTCTTACCATCAAGAGATATTTTTAATACTCAGCCAATATTGATGCATCATCATAGGCTGACCTCTATCCCTATTCATCTCTTCATACTTTAGGTCTGACCATATGCCCAAAACAAACTCAAGAACATATACCAAAATCAATACTGGTAGTTATCAATTATCTGGTAATGGAGGACTGAATGATGTGGTCACCCTGATGTTAGGTTGTCATTATCCTTTACCTTTGGCTATACTGCCTCTAGCTTATGTGAGCTAGAATTCAGCACTATCTGGAGGATCAAATATTGTCCATCCATGTTTAATTAATGCCCCCCCCAGTGCCTACTCATTTCAATCATTTTTTGTTAAAAAAACAAGCTAGTAAATTGTGCCACTTGTAAAGGCTAATAGGAAATTGAGTTGTTAATTTATCCATATTGCACTGTTTTATTGACTTTATAATTCTGATTAGATATTACAGCTTTATGGCAGGCATGCTTGTTTGTATGATGGAGAATATGAATGGGCAATGGTTCAGTGTAGACTCCTGTGCATAAAACTGTTGCATGGGGATTTTCTGCACAATCCAAGAGATGCATGCACCTCATGTGATGCCTCTCTTGGCATTAACTTCACTATTAAGAGAATACTAACACAAGGCTTTAAAATCAGTTATTAGAAGATGACTTGTGATAAAATTACAATTACACGGCAAGATTCTTTGTCTCATGTGAACCATTTTGCCTGATTTAATCTGCATCCCTTTCACGGATTGGGTTGGAACATACAGCATGCTGTTTGTTGTGTGTATTCTTAAAATGTCTTGCAATTATTCAATTTGTTTGTATGATGTTCTATAAAGATAGATGTGAAAAATTCTGCAGCATTTCGGTCCTATGTTTTAGAAATCTGATTTATCAGCTTTTCCATATTTCCTGAATTTATGTGCAAGCAAGTAAGGAGATGGGAGCATTTTTATTAAAACACTGAGGAAATCATTCTAAATCTCAAAGCAAATAGCACAGATATCTGAATTTTTTGCTAGGCTTTTAAAATCTGGCTGGCTTGAGCAAGCTCTCAGAAGTAAAATATCGTTTTTCTTTTCTCTTTCCAGTCTACCTTTTTGTGCTTTCTTATATGCACTATGGCCTTTTGTTTATTGATGGTTTTTAAATATTGCTTGCTTTTTTCCACTTTTTTGCAATTTATCTATATAACTTTTAAAAAGTGTATGTATAGTAACAAGTGCACCTAGAAACTTTCAGTAAGGACCATGGAGAGAAAAAATAGTACATAAATGAATATGCGGCACCATCTTTTAAGTTTACAAGTGGTTTATAAGTTCAGAATCAGAATCAGAATCAGAATAGTGCTGGAAGGCCAATTTCCCTCCTCCAAAAAAAGAAGTTCAATTAGTAGACTTTTAGAACTTCACTGTGTCTTCACAAAACAAGATGTTATCTATTCTTGTTTCTATTCTTCATCGAACAACAACTTGAACAAACTTTTCTCCAGTCCATCAAGCAACCCAAACGTATTCCAGCATAATTCTCTGTCCTATCAACCAACTTCTATTCTGCCTCTGTAACAAAGCTGGCAAGTCTTTACAGTAGAAATATAGGAGAGGTTAAGGGCAATGATTGACTGCTGTGTTTACCATCCTATTAGCAAACCTGCTTTTATTTTTGGGGTGTGGGTGGGGAATAATTTCCAAACTGTCCTTTGAATTATGGTAGGATGAGGTTGGCCAATGGGAATCAGATCTGGAACTCTTCCTCTTTTTAGATTAATTTGATGGTAAAAATAAATGTTTGAACCAACATTAGGGGGACATATTGTAATGATATGTGGGAAAGAGCTTGGGAGATGGGCAAAGACTTGCCTAGGAATTGTCAGATTAGAAAGCATAACCTACAATTGGATATTGAGTGAGCAAGAGGCCCAGTACAGAGAAGTGATCTTCTCTAGTTTCTCAAGCTGTAAAATGAATATGGGTGAGGGGAGGACTGTACTTTCAGGCTTGCAAAAGTAGCTTATCTGGTTGTGCTTCTTGTTTGGTCTATTTGGTAATGCTGACACATGTGAATGAGCCCTAGGTCTTTCACGTTGTAGATACACTATCTCTGTGACATTAGCAACTTGCGTTCCTCTGAATCACAATACTCGATAATTAAGAAGAGTTTTCAACTGTGACCATTTATTTATCTAGATCCATTCTAGGTGTCCCTAATGAAACTGGTTGCTTAATTTGTTACATTCCTAACACTATTGTGGTGTGCAGAAAATGCTCGGGTTTATCAAGGCTCCAAGATACATGAAGGAAGTAATTAATTGATTACTCAAGTCTGAGATATTATGTTGGGTCTTCTTATTCAACTAATTCTTATCTCACAGCCACTTCCTCTTCATTCCTGAAGCTTGCTTGCTTTTTTATTTGCTGATATCATATGCTACTTTGGGTTTCCTTTGGTTACATGGAAAGCAGGTAGTTTGTTTATTTATGTAGCCAACTTTGGGAGGTATTTCTTGACAAAGAAGTGATTAATAATTCTTTTTAAAGATGTTGTTCAATATGAAACACTTCAAACACCAACTAAATATGAGCTAAATATCAGTGGCAGCCAAAAAAGCCAATGCAATCCTAAACTGCATTAAGAGAGGGATACAATCAAGATCAAGTGAGGTACTAATACCACTTTATAAAGCCTTAGTAAGACCACACCTAGAATACTGCATCCAGGTTTGGTCACCACACTATAAAAAGATGTTGAGTCTCTAGAAAAAGTGCAGAGAAGAGCAACCAAGATTTTTAGGGGACTGGAGACGAAAACATATGAAGAATGATTACAGGAACTGGGCATGGCAAGTCTAGTGAAGAGAAGGACCAGGGGATACATGATAGCAGTATTCCAATATTTGAGGGGCTGCCACAGAGTGGAAAGAGGGCAAGATATTTTCCAAGGCATCTGAAGGCCAGACAAGGAATAATGGATGGAAACTGTTCAAGGAGAAATTCAACCTGGAAATAAGGAGAAATTTTCTAACCGTGAGAACAATCAACCAATGGAACAGCTTGCCTTCAGAAGTTGTGGGAGCTTGATCACTGGAGGCTTTCAAGAAGAGATTGGACTGCCATTTGTCAGAATTGATGTAGGGTCTCCTGCTTCGGTGGGGGAGATGTTGGACTAGATTATCTGCAAGGTCCCTTCCAACTCTGTTAATCTGTTAAACCTGTTAAAAATATTACCTGTAATGCAAATCCAAAGTAAAAAATCATTTATAATTTCCATATTGAAAATAGCCTTTTTTGCCTCAGCTTGTTTAGCCGTAGACTAAGAAGTATGCTGAATCATTTAATTGTGTGTGCCCATTTGTGCTGATAATAAGAAATTCCACAGCCAGTCTTAGCTGCAACAGGTCAGGCTGTCTCAACATTTTCAGATACATCAATTTTACTTTTGTCTTGACAGCAGTCATGAATGCTTTCCAGTGCCAAAATTGATGAGAGTTGTAGCTCAAAACAAAAAAGATTTTCAAACCTTGAGAAAGTGTTGGGGATTTATTTGTCATTGTCAAGATTTTATTTCCGTCACCAAGTGTAGCACTTTTGTTTGCAGATTGTACAGGCTTTGATGTTATATTGTCACACATTTCAGGAAACATCTTCCTGTCATAATATTTGCTTTATCTGCTGTTATTAAATGAGTATATTTTGTATATAATAATATATAATCTCTCTTTCCCTCTTTCACACATACTGTACATACGTACACACACACTAATCATTTTCAGAACTGTTTGCTGTAATGAAGAATTAACAAAAGGCACTGCTTGTTTCCCATTTTACTTCCATCTATGCACAACACTGTGAATGGAAATATCTCAAGGATAAATCTCTCCTCCCCAAGTAGTCTTCCAAATAAAAATAGGTTGCTGTAGGATAGTAGGTGAAGGTGCTAAGCAGGAATGGAGGAAACCCAAAATTAAATTCTCCCCATTCATGGAAATTATTGGGTAATTTCTGGTTGAGTCCTTTTAGCTCAGCCTGCAAGAGGGAATAGCTATAGGGATGAAAGGAGAGGAGAATCCCTTCCCATATACAGTATGTTATCTTCTAGGAGAGGAATGGTAAACTATTACTTGTAAGTAATAATAAAGACACAAATAAATAGGAACCGAGTTAAATCATCATGGACAACTTGTAATCTGGAAAAGCTTTCTAGAAAATCTCCTAGCCTGCTCCACAAGGAAAAGAGGAAAAGAGAGAGAGAAGGAGACAGATCAAAAAGGAAGCAGTGGGACGATTGTCAAGAAAAAAATAACAACAAAAAGCATGAGTGTATGAGAGCAAGGATTATGGGAACCCACTTTTTCCTTTGGTCTCATTCATGGGAATTTAAGTTCAGCCTACAATTATCATGCAGAAGATGTCCAAGAGAATAGCCTTGAAAAGAGAAAAAAAAGTTTGCTCAATACTGTTTTAACAAAAATATAGGAAAATATTCCAACATTGGCAATGATCACTATGAAAAGTTAGGCATAGCCCCACAATAATCTTATGTACTGAACTGATTAGTTGCTTCAGAGGGATTCCCAGTAATTTCTATTTTATTAGTTGAAAGGCAAAGTATTATCAATATTATATTTGTATTTTGATGCTCTGCCCTTCTAATGTTTATACTTGCATGAAGCTTTTTCAGACGTAGGATCAAAGCCATTATTATTTAGATATGGAAAGCAATATCATTTAGAAATCTCTAGGGTCAATGATTGCCATGAACTCAGTTCCTGAGCAGTGATGGTCATCATTTTAAGTCAGATTCTTAAAGAATGGAGAATGAAGTTCTTTCTTTCAGTCAGAAGGAAGGAAGGAACTGAATTTAGTCCAAAGGATGATTTATCCCCTTTCAGAAAAAGATGAAATAAAGTTGCTATGAAGAGACGTCCTTCATCTGCAGTTCACCTTTCAAATAGCTGCTTTCCTAAATCTTTATTCTGTGCAGAACAACAAAAAGAACAATCCTGCCTTCTGAAGTTCATTCCCCAATTCTCCTGCAGAGAGAAAGAAATCCTCTCCAGAGAAGTTGGACAGTGATTGTTCTCTGACTCTACCTGCACAAAGCATCTACAGGGAAAAGGGATGTGGTTTTGGAGAGAGGGCTTCAGGGAAAATGGAGGGCAAAACTGCCTGGCATCTTTATGTCTCCAGAGGGCTTTTGCTTGCTTAGAATCCCTTGGGAAATCAAGATGATGGACACAATTTTGGCTCTGTCCAGAAGTGCAGGTAACCTTTTACATTTTTTAAAAAAAAAGTAAGGAGATGAAAAGACATTGTTGCATGCTAATATGGGAAGAACATCCTTGGAGGCTTGCTAATAAACTGGATGTTTATGCAAAATGAGTGCATGCAGAGAATGGATGGAAGGAAGAGCTGAAAGACCGAAGTGAAAGAAAGAATGATACTCTGTTAAGAAGACATGTGTAGGACCCCAAGTAACTATTGTCTTTAGCTTTTTCAACACTGGCAACATCAGGTGGTTCCTAAATACATGATCTTCCAACAGCAGCCCTGTTACGATTTCTATTATATTTCCCCCATTTTTTGGTTCCCATAAAATACTACTCAAAGAAAGGTGATCCGACTAGTTGCTGGATTCTTTCTGGTACGAATTGGTAAATGTGATGAGAATGGTTAGTCTGGAAATAAAAAAGAAACACACAGATTTCTGTATCAGCCATGACCAGCTACATGAATTACGGTATTAAGAAAAAACAAGACAGAAGGGAGAAGATGAAGAGATCACTCTCTCTGGGCTCTTTTATGAATTCAAAACTCATTCATTCATGGTATTTATAAACTTCTTTGCTTCAGGGGTTCTAGGCAGGACAGGTAATCTATGACTTATGACAATAATTGGACCAGAAAATTGGTAATTAAGCAGCACAGTCACTAAGAGAGTCATCGCATGACAACATCTAATTTTACAATCCCCTTTGCCATGATCTTTAAGCAAATCATCATGGTTGTTAAACGAGGAATCAAAGGATCACAGTCTGTGATTTTTCCTGCTGACCATCAGTCAAATGCAGAAGGCAGATTTATTTGAAAAAGTTTACATCCTGCGATGATACCTTTAATATCATGAATCCTGACTGTTTGACAAATAATAATAATTTCCTCCCCCCCCCCCCATTCCATCATCCCCCCATTTCTGATCCTGCCTTTCTGCTACCAAACAGGCAGTTAGGATGCCATGGCTGGGCCTGGACAGCTATCCAGTGCAGTTCCTACGGTTATGAGATTACCATCTTTGGATCAGTAGTGGCTTAGCCACCGTGAACCCACCCAGGCACCTACTATCACTAATGATG
>JANHFQ010003817.1:301733-312547 GCA_032468035.1 Aparallactus werneri
GCCAAGTTTGGGGACCCCTGCTGTAGACGCTTCTCGGAGGGGGGGGTCACAAAGGCTTCCCAAATACTCCTAGAAAACAGGTAGCAGATAGCCCAAAGGTTGCTACTAAACAAGTTAAAAGGAAGTCTTTTAAAAATATCAAGAGTAGTGTGGGAGAATGGTTGTGGAATTGTGTTTTTAAGTTAAAGAGGAAAGACTTAAAAACACACTTTCACAACGATTGTCCCAGACTACCGGGACATTGACTTATTCAAGTAGCCTTTAGGAGGAATGCTGGCTGGGGAACAGGTTACAAGCTCTAGCAGTACAACACAAAGATTGCTTAAAAAAGAAAACACACATATAGAAGAAAACATATAATATTTCTCTTTTCACAATGTTACTAAGCCTTGATATAAAAGTAAGGCTGTGAGTTATCTCCACCCCTAATTTAGTTTTCCTTTCTTTCTTATTTTCAGGAACATAAAGCACACAGAGAGAAACGCATATATTTTGTACAAAACTGATCAGATATGGAAACAAATTGTATCAATGTAATGTAATGAGAGACAGCTTGTAATGGATAAGGCATCAGGTTAAAAACTGGAAGACCAGACCATGACTTTTAATCCAGCCTTAGGCACAAAGCCACCTGGGTGACTTTGAGCCAGTCATTCTCTCTCAGCCCTAAGAAGGATACAATGGCAAGCTAATCTGAAAATTGCAGGAACTTGTCCAGGCAATCACCAGGAATCATACTGACTTGAAGGCAAGGGATGGCTGTATGGCTGTATGCATGCATGCAAATATAAATATGGGTATCTGTATGGAGAAAGCGTGTGTCAGAAAATGTATATACTGTCAGCTTCTCCTAAGATTATCAGGGAGATGTGCCAACCTAAGATGAAATCAAAGGAAAATACAGTCCCTCTTTTTCTGTTGCTTCTTTCTTTAAAACATAGAGTAATTTTGGAATCCTGGCACATCAGAACCATAGTAAAATCAACATAATTTGTCATTAAAATCCTACTGATATTTGCAAGAAAGATGTTGTTGTTGTTGTTAGTTGCGAAGTCGTGTCCGACCAATCTTGACCCCATGGACAACGTTCCTCCAGGCCTTCCTGTTCTCTACCATCCCCCAGAGTCCATTTAAGCTTGCTCCGACTGCTTCAGTGACTCCATCCAGCCACCTCATCCTCTGTCGCCCCTTTTTTTTTTGCCCTCAATCTTTCCCAGCATTAGGCTCTTCTCCAGTGAGCAAGAAAGATACTTAGGACTAAATTAAATATTTAGAAAAAGAAATATAGAGCAGTCTTCCTGTAAGTATTTTGGATATGCTTGCATATTCTCTTGTTTCAGACATTCTCTTTATGAGAAAAAGTAACTGCTCAAATGCAAAACTACTTACCTAATCCTTTCCTTGACATGCTATTTCTCTAACTGCAAAGTGATTTTGACATGAGATTATTGCAGTACGTGTAGAAATGGTGGGGAACAGGCTAATGAGTGATTTCTAACTGTGGTTTGCTTTATTGATCTTTAAGTCACTAATCAGTTAATGATTTAATAATCTTCTAAATTTGCATATTACCTTAAATGTTATATATCAGATAAGTATACTTAATATTGGCCCACAAATCATGATTAAAACATAAAACATACACTATATTTCCTTTATTACATGTTCTGTTTTTTTAAAGAAAAGAAAAACAAAGGGAAGGATTTCAGTAGCATTATCACCTTTTCAAAGGGTCCTCACTCATCTTAATTTAAAACAAGGTTAACAGTAAAATCTCTCTGGTTCCTAATTCAGTCTTCCCAGTAAGGCTCTTGTCACAATGTATAGCTTTCTTTCCTTTGATAAGGTCAGTTTGCCAAAAAGAACAAAGTGCACATAAGTAATACATTACTCAACCACTTGTATACATACATCTATTTTTCTTACCAGGTCTCACTATTCAGAAAGGTAAAGACATGGCACCATGATAAAAAGGGTCATTTAAAAGACTACGCAGAAGCTCTGTACTGTGAAGGATTGAATTTTCACTTGAATGCTTACATTTCCTCATTTCTTTCTTTGCAGAAATATTCTTGTTGAATGGCAGACTGCCTAGAAGTTGGGGTTTGTGTGTCACTGACCAGAATCTGTAAAAATGTTTCAGCAAAATGGTCTCTGGGGAGAAGGACAACTTGGTGAAGGATGCCACAAACCTGTCTCTAAATATAACATCTTAAACTACTTTGCAATCTGCCACACCTACATTTATGTCAGGATGTCCCTTTTTTCCTCATCTTATTCAAGCCACTGATAGAATACAACATTATTAATATTTGTGGGAAATGATAAAATAGTTGTACTCACCCCTTGTGGATTCATTTAAAAACTATATCTCCAGCTGTCTGCAAACTCCCTGGCTTTCCTTACTTCAATTAAACTCTTATGCAATATGTCTTGACAGCAGTACTCCCATAAGGTGATACCTGGAACAGTGTTACTGTCACTGGCAAAGAAGGAGACTGCCTTGCAAAATTGTTGGAGAACTTCTCTTTCTCCTACAAAAGAAAAGGCATATACTCATTCCATTCATCTGCAAATAAGGTAGATAACATGCCAAACTGCACTTGTAATATATTACCAGTTTAAAAATTGTGCAGGTAGTAAGAATATCAGTAACAAGCAATAAAGTCTTGAGGACTGTGGGCATCACTCACCGATGTAGTTTTTTGGACTATACTGGTTTCTCCTGATGGAACTGACAATGGAATAAGATTACCCATTTCTCTTCCAGCTGCCAATACTAAAGGTACTCTCAGGGCTTTCAAACTCCTGGCCCGTGGGCCAGATGCATCATGTGCTGCCCCCCCCCCCGCCCACTTTAGTGAAGGGGAAAAAAGTCCTGATAAGTCACTTGATGCCGCCATGACAACGTTAGTTTGACACCCCTGCTCTAGACAGTATCCCAAGAATTTCAGGAGAGGAAGAAGAGAAAGCCCTGGCAAGTTACTAAATTACTTGGAGGCTGCATAATATTGAATTTCACACAATAACATTTTTCTCAGGAAAAAAAAGTACATATGACAAAGGACCTGGAAATGTAAACCTGAAAAAATTAACACAATTTATTTCAGCCACCTATGTTAGCAAAGAAAGCCTTTTTCAAGTCAGTCTTGACAAGTGATGAATTTGTGTGCACAATATATAATGGTTTGTCATTGCCTTCTTCCAGGGTACTTCTTCAGCTTTCCAGAGTAGCCTATGATGCCCACTATTGATCTTCATCCAATCACTAGCTAGGCTCAATTTGTTGAGACACTCGTGTAAATTAGCTAAAAGAACTCAATCAGTCCAAAAATGGCAAATATTATTTGGATTAAAATAATATTAAAGCCTAAGAGAATGTATACTCTCATAAAATAGAACACATTTTTCTAAACATGAGCCCAGATCAAAACAAACTTTATGTATTCCCTTCTGTTGCTAGGAAACATATATACAGGTCCTCTAATTAGCTCTGTCTGAGTGACTCCTGCTACAATATATTTTAAGTTTCAGAGATGAAATTAATCCTTTACATCTTTTTGCTTTTCTGTGATTTTCTGCCTTTACTATTTCAATTCCCCAAAGTAGTTTGTTTAGTTTTACAAAAATAATACAACACAGTTTCACATGATTTTTGTTTTGTTTTAGGTTTTAATTGGGTGGATCTGTCTGCTTCATAATTCCACTACTGTAGAAAGTTAAGTACTCAGAGGTTACTTGCTTTTTATGGAATAAAGGAGTGCCATCCTGTTTTCCTTTAAATTATGTATCAGAGTATGTATGAAACATGTTCATGTCAGTGACAACACTTAGTCTTTTAATGATATGTTTGAAGCAATACTCAGAAAAACTAGGGAGAATTGGGAGAAAGATGGAGATGAAGTCAGAGTAAACATTAAACGTTGCTTATTAAATATACTAAGGATTTTCTCTCTATATTTTAAACAATTTCCTGTTTCTATTATTTAAAAATTACAATTTACTGGCAACTTTTGGAAAACTCTGGATTTCTCATTTACAGTTTACAGTACAGTATATGTGGTCCTGCTATAATTTCCATTTTCTTGTTATTTTTTTAAAAAAGCTCTTTTTCTCCTTTTCACAGCACACAGCTCAGGGGAGGGAAGAAATGCAGTTCAAATTTAGCACAGATAAATGTGACATTGCATGAGAGCACTAATTTCCATTACCTGCTGGGTTCTTTTGAATGAAAAATATTTGCTGATGAATATGATTTCTGAGATGGGATTAAATATACTTCATGTGATCAAACTCACACATGAGGTTGGGAATATAGTTCATCTATGTTGGGATAGGGGGGAAGGACATTTTAGGCAGACCTTTGATTTGAGAATAGAGATGTTATAAATGCACAAGATAAACATCGTTTTCACCTTTGAAATGATGGAGGTACAGAATGACAATGTTAGCAAAATATAGTTAATTGGCTAAAGTAAATCAATTTAAATCTGATTAAAATGAATGGGATAAAACCATCATAGCATTTAATGTTTACATGAAATTGCTAGGAGATGTCATCCATTGATTTGGGGTGAGTCATTCTTAATATGCTGAAGATACTCAATTAGATATCACCACCCTAAGCTAGAGAGGTTTTAATTGGTGTCTAGAAGCAATGATGACATAGTTGAGACAAAACAAATATAAACAAAAATATAGATGTGCTATATGTACCTATATGTAGGTAAACAATCTGGCCATTTCTTGGTTCCTAAGTCCTAGCTCAGAATGGGTAACACGTCTTCATCTGAGCAGGAAGATCTACAATTTAAAGATTTTTCTGGACTTACAAATAGAACAAGTGGGCTAGCATTGGTCAACTGTATGTCAGTTGTGCTTTTTAAAATCAAGAATCCATTACTAAATGATCCATGGCTTTATCACCACTATATTAGGCCTCAGCAATATATTCTAGATGGGGCTGCCTTTGATGGTGATCTAAAAAAATTGGCCCAGAATGTGTCAGCTTCATCTTTCATTACACAGAATACATAACACTTTCCCATTGTGTTCAATCACTCTAAATGACTCTGTTCAGACCTCTTGGAATGAGCAGCATGATGACATAGCAGGCCCCAAACAGGCAAAGAACCCTGGGAGTTGTAGGCTGCAGTGGGGGAGACTCCTGCACAGACTCTATTCAGTGACACAGATTCCTCTTTCATTCAAACTGAGGTACAAAAACCACATCAACATTTACAAAGGTTAGTTGGCCTCCTAACAGTTTCTCATTTCAACAAAAAACTAACCGGGCAAGGCCTGGTAAGCAGCTAGTTAAACATATTACAGATGACAATACCTGTCATCACAGTACTTTTTATGAATTAATAAAAATTATTCAGGAAAGTACTGATAATGCTCAGGTCCAAATCTTTTGAGTATTAAGGTATATGTGAATTTAGTATTATTTTTATTTAGATTAAAATCAAAACAACCTTTTCAGAATAAACTCTGATGCACTTGTTTTCAGTTGCAGCAGAAATGGAATTGATATTTGGAATTTTTTTTAGAATCTGTTGCCTTAATATTGATTTTACTTCATGCTCTAAGTTATTCTTAAATATTACAGTTATTGTGACAAGTGGTAGCAATTCAAATCTCAAGAGTCTAAAATTTTACAGCTAAATTTAAATAGAAAAATTTTTGTAGCAAAATGTCCTTTTAGACTTCACACTGTTTAGATCCTTAAGAAAAAATAATCTTTTCATTCATGTCACATAGCTTTTTAGCATTTTAAACAAGGAAATATGTTCTGGGTGACAAGTTGGACCAGAAACTGGAACAATTTACTGACAGAATCAAAACCAACAGCCATTTCCAATCATTATATATATTGCAAACTTTTTAAATGTATAATATGTATCAACATAGACATATGCATTTTTATTTAAGGTTTTTTTTTACCACCTTACCCTATCATGCATCCATTGGTTATATTACTATTCTTCAGAACAAGCTTATAATCTTCATTTAAAGAAAGACTTGATTGATCTTTCGTATGACCTTTAAAAATATATATTTCCAAAAGAAAGAAAAGAAACTTTTAATAGTTATAGCCCAGCAAGAGAAGGTCTAAAGTCTTAACACAATTGGACCATTTCAGATTTTTTCAAAACCAGAATCCTATATTTTGCTAGGTTTGATTCCTAGAAGAAATAATTGTAGCTTGTATTATATACTGCTCTTAGTTCTTGCTAATCTTGTATTTTATTAGATTTTATTACATTCTCTCACCTCTTTTATTAAAGTAGGATGAACCAAGTGCCAGAACTAGGGAAGGTCAAAGCAACTTTGTGAAATTATGGAAAACTAGAGAAATAACAGTGTTCCTTCTTATTTATTCTTAAGATCAGGATTTCTGCAACATTATTTTTGAATGTAATTAATTCAGATGTGTCATGTTGGGGCTACAAACCTCTGGCTCAAAAGCATAGCTGAGTGACCAAAAGGAACAAAATTCAGTATTATTTTCTACATACAAAATGTGGCTTCCTATCATTAAGGGATTTTTCCTCACCTCCTATTCTATAACTGCACAAAAACAAGTCAAATATATTTCTCTGTTAGTGTAAAATATTTTTGAAAAAGCAAGATCACAGGAGCCACTGTGAAATCTACTTATGGTCAGTTGTAGCATTGATTGTACAAAAGCATATGAGCTTTTGTACAATCATTTGTGAAACAGCATGTCTATCTTGGGAGGCTCATATAAGAATGATGGTCAAATCTCAGAAAATAAATTAATAGAATAAGGAGGTGCTCAGTTTTCAGTAATTCCCAAACACCTTGTAATTTTGCATGTTCTCCAATGTGTCCCCTGCAGGGTTGAAGATTTTGGTTTATCTCACAAAATCAGAATCAGAATTAGAATAGAGCTGCAAGGCACCTTGGAGGTCTTCTAGTCCAACCCCCTGCTCAAGCAGGAGACCCTATATCATTTTAGACAAGTAACTGTCTAGTCTCTTCTTAAAAATCTCCAGTGATGAAGGCAAGCTGTCTCACAGGTTAATTGTTCTCACTATTAGGAAGTTTCTCCTTAATTCCAGGATGTTCCTCTCCTTAATTAGTTTCCATCCATTGTTTCTTGTCTTGCCTTCTGGTACTTTGGAAAATATGTTGACCCCCTCTTCTCTGTGGCAGCCCCTCAAATTCTGAAATACTGCTATCATGTCACCCCTACTCCTTCTTTTCACTAGACTAGACATACCCAGTTCCTGCAACCATTCTTCATATGTTTTAGTCTCCAGGGCCTTAATCATCTTAGTTGTTCTTCCCTGCATTTTTTCCCAAAGTCTCAACATCTTTTTTATAATGTAGTGATCAATACTGGATGCAGTATTCCAGGTGAGGTCTTACTAAGGTTTTATAAAGTAGAACTAATACTTCATGTACTTTTGATTCTATGCCTCTGTTTATGCAAACTTGTATTAGCTTTTTTTGGCTGCTGTCACAACTAGTGGGATTCACCCTTTAGACCAGGGGTCTCCAACCTTGGCAACTTGTGGACTTCAACTCCCAGAATTCCTCAGCCAGCTTTGCTTTGCTGGTTGAGGAATTCTGGGAATTGAAGTACACAAGTCTTAAAATTGCCAAGGTTGGAGACACCTGCTTTAGATTGCATTCATGAATGTACTTACAATGTGGCTGCAAGAGAATTTATTTTCAAGTCAACATATATAGGATTATATTGTTAAGGACTGATGGAATCAGCCAAGTAGCCAAATTCTATGATATTCCTAAATAACATCAGAATTAAATAAATAAAAATAAAATAAAAATATTAGTTTTGTTTGATGGACAATATAGTGACATTGAATCTAGACATAATTTATTTAGATACTTATAAGGTTATATGATGGCTATTATTTTCTAATACTAATATTGATGTATGATACTGTTACTTTGGACAATCCAAGGTTTTCCTTTGAATTGAAATGAAAGGCAACTTTAAGCTGGATCTTTAGTTTCTTGAAGACAGTCAAAGTATTGAAAAAGCTAAAAGGACAGGAGATATTACTTAGAAGAGACTTGGGTTTTCCACTAAAGGCAATAAGAAAAGTAGCTTGTCTTGAAAATGAAAGAGTTCTAATAAGAGTGTCCTTGTAAGTAGAATTAGCAATTTGCTTATTATACAATCATTTTCCTGAGAATTTTTAAAAAATAACTAGCTCTTTTTTTAAAGTCTCAGAATGAATAAATAAAAGAATGTGGAGGAAATTCCTGGTTTACTTAAGCAGATATCATTGGGCTAAAGAATGTGGTTTTTAAAAAAATCATTTATGCTACACCTGTTTTAAGGACAATTTCTTAAAAGTATTAATTATTTTCATACAAAGAAAATACAGCAGTTAGTGCAGTACCAGTAAATCAATTTATATTTATCTGGGAAGGAGTCCAGTTGAGTTTAATGGGCTTACTTCCCATTAAAATTTGGTCTACTTATCTTTGTCTCCAATTTCTTTACTATCCTTCACTCCAATTTCATGTTCTCCTCTCTTATTTTATTACACTGCAGAAACAAATCTATTTCCCATCCTTTTATTTTTTTAAAACAATTTTGATGCTAATGTATGTACATTGTCTTGTTGGCTTCCACAATATCACTCTTGTGATTTGCTTCTGCCATTCTATCTTGGTCATGAGGATATCTATTTATTCATGGGAGCTGGCACTTTTCTGAGGAATGTGTCATTACAGGCTCAAAGCAAACTGTTTACAGTTATTGCCCATTGTTCTCATTGCTGGATTCTTCTTTAGCCGCAAAGTCTTAGGGTCCAATTATCCTGTCACTTACATGTTTGGAAACCTAAGCCTCCGAAATGGCACACAGTCTGTACTTTGTTTCATTCATGTCATTGTCTTCTAAAATATGTCGTTCATATTTCTAAATGGGGCACTCTTGATTCATTAGTCATATTCTTTTTGATTATTGTTTGCATTTCAGTTATATTTAGATGCCGTAATCCAGATGAAAGGCTTCTCTGGCACTGCACAATGAACATATATGCCTAACAGAGCACTTAACACTGCTGTGATCTGACTTCCAAATGAAGCAAGGGAAGATTTGAAGATTACCAGGCAGCTCACCAAACACTTAGAAAACACTTACAATAGTATTACTGTATTCTAATTACCCTTGCAAACTGTGTGCTCCAAAATCATTGAAGTACCAATGTACAGACTACTAATTAGAGGTTATATGTCTTGAGGGCTGTGCCTTTGTTAAACCCGACTTGGAAAAACCTTGAGAAGTATGACATGTATATATGAGGGATATGCATAATGCATTTTAAGCATTATTGGAATTTGTGTGAAAGATCTTTGAGTATAAGGATTGGGTGGGTCTCAAATGGTTTTGTGAATGGGAGGTGACTTTTTGGTTGGAATTTGGTTGCTATTGCTGCAAACAAACAATACTGTACTTAAAATGCTCTGTGTATTAATCAGATTATGCATGAATTGAGGAAATTAAAGAAGATAGATTACAAAGTATATTGATGAAAAGCCAATGCTTATCACTTTTCAGTAAGCTATATTTGCTAATCTAATTTTCAGACAAAAATATTGATGTCTACTTATAATCTAGTCTAGTAAAAAGAAATATCAGGGGAGACATGGTAGCAGTGTTTCAATGTTTGAAGGGCTATCACAAAGAAGAAGGGTCAACCTATTTTCCAAAGCACCTGAAGGCAAAACAAGAAACAATGGATGAAAACTAATCAAAGAGAGTTTCAACCTAGAACAAAGAAGAAAATTCCTAACAGTGAGAACAATTAACCAGTGGAATGGCTTGCCTTCAGAAGTTGTGAGTTTTCCATCATTGGAGGCTCATAAGAAGAGACTGGACAGCCACCTTTCTGAAATGGTATAGGATCTCCTGCTTGAACAAGGAGTTGGACTAGAAGACCTCCAAGGTCCCTTACAACTCTGATATTCTATGTTCCAATCAATTTTAAAAATAGCAGGTTATAAATTACCTGTAGATTAAGCTATCTGCATTTAAATTAATTAAATTTGAATAAAAGATGTAATCGTCTAATATAAGCAGCATATATAAAACTCTTTCTCCCCAATTTATCATCATTATAATCTTATGAGGTAGATCAGGCAGAGATGGACACAAGTGACCAGTAGGCTTTGTTGTTGTGGGGTGATTTAAAGCATGTCTCCCTATTTTTCATCTGGCCTGTTAATAGCTGCATCACCATGAAATAGCTTTTCAACAAATCCCACTGATTTCAATGGGAATGAAATGAACTTAATTTAGGTTGGATCCAATGAAGACAAAACTTTTCAAGCAACACTTTTAATTAAAATGTGTATTAATGTATGAGAAATCCAATTTACTCACAATGGGAGCACAGTTAGAAAGAACAAGTGCAGTCATTTTCATATGAGGCAGAATCTCAAAAACATCTTATTATTATGAAAAGTAACAGCCATAATAGAAGTAAATATCTGTTAGCATTTCAGCATTCTGAGCACAGCCACCAAGGACTTTTGAATTTTGCTGTGTCCTTTTACTTTCATCAAATTAAAATCTGAAATGATCCTCACATCAATAATAATTTACAAGGCCTACATAATTGGGAAATTAGAGCAGATTATTTCAAATTTACACCAAATCTAAGCTTGTTTTTAATTTTTGCTCCTTGTCCTAAATCATGTCATCTAGTCTAGGAAATCTCCTATCATCTGCAAGCAGATGAACCATCAGTTATTGGCTATGGATTCTAGGTGTTAACACATGTAAGAGAGTGATGGGTTAGGAA
>JANHFQ010003827.1:60164-76640 GCA_032468035.1 Aparallactus werneri
TGTACCCTGTAAGCCGCCCCGAGTCTTCGGAGAGGGGCGGGGTATAAATTCAATAAATTCTAATTCTAATTCTAATTTGCCTCTACTTGAAAATCACAGCCCATGAGAGGCAGTTTGATATAGTGGTGAAGTGTTACAGGCTAGAAACCGGGAGACCAGGAGTTATAGTTCTGTCTTAAGTTACAAAGCCATCTGGGTGATCTTGGCCAGCCACTGATCAACGATGTTCAAGTCCCAAATATCGGGTAGACCTAGTATAGCCTCAATGGAGATGCTCTGTTTAATAGGCTCGGCCTGCGGTTTGTATTATCTAATATTTAAATTAAAATGCGGCGTCCCTCGATCTCCCCCTTCTTTGCCTGGGCGGAACCTTGGCGCTGGGTGACGTAAACGGGCGGAGGGTGTTGCGCGTTGCTCGCGGCCAAAGCAGAGGGGAGGGGGCAGGGGCGGCATGGCAGCGGGGCATCTGCAGCAGTTCTGGGGGACGGCGGGACTCAGCCTGTCCCGCGGGATGCTGATGAGTCGCTTCGCTGCTCTTCGGCCTCTTGGCCTTTTGGTCTCCCCGCGGCCTAGGCCGCTAATCCTCGGGATCCGCGGGCTGGCAGACGAGAGTGGTCTGGGGGAGAACCCTTTCTTCGCGAAATACCGAACTAAGATCGAAGAGCTTCGCAGGTATAAGGCAGCGCCGAGGAGCCGGACGCCTTCTCTTGTGCTTAGTCCCTTTTTGTTGGCGGGGGAAGAAGTGGGGATCTGAGGGTAACCTTGAAGTGGAAGCCCTAGGAACGTCCTTAGCTAGCCTTTCCCTGCACGCCTCCCAAAGGCTTTCGAGGCATTTACACACATTCGAGTAAACAAGTCCAGGGTCAAGCTATATGTCCCGCACTGGGGTTTGCCGTGGTTTTCAGTTAGGGCTCAGAGGGTTCAAGCCTTACTCGTGTGCATGCGAGCTTTACTGGTTTGGGTGCTGCTATAAATACACAGTAGGTTTGCTTCCACAAGTCTCCTCCTGTTGAAGCTGGTCGCTGACGGATATTTAGAGTACGGTAAATGTGTCCAGTTTGCTGTCATCCTCCCTTGCCTTTTAATAAGTTACCAAGACAAAGTATGATAAGGAGGTCACACACTTTTGGGGCGAAAGTATAATCTGTGTGCAGTAGTTATAAACTGTTCTAACTTTGATTCAGATCCAATCCAGATCTTTTTGAATCTCGCATGGAGCAAAAGAATGATTTGAAAAAGCAGCCAGTGGGATTCTCAAAACAGGCAGAGTTTGTCAGATGCATGGAGGAACAGGCAAGGCTAATATCAAATATTTCATGTGTAGTATCTAATCCAATAAATATTTTATTAACTATCAGAAATCGGGATTAGAAAACATTTTTTGCTATATGAAAAAAAGTCCTGACTGTTGTTTCCACTTGTGTGTCTCTGCGTATTTATGGTTATGCATGTATTTCAACTTCACAGAGATAGATTAAACTTTTTTCTGTTCATACTAAATGTTCCTTTATATTGAACAGAGGCCTTTATAATCACAGATGGATCCTTGATCCCCCCCCCTTTTTTTTTTGTTAAAGTGAGGCTTCAAAAAGGAGGCCTTCTTTTGCAAAGAGGACCGGTAATTAAACTGAAATTTGTTTGGACGTTAAAAAATAACAAAAATATTAAGATCTATCTTCTCCGTTAGCTTTTGTATGCATGTTTGATATGTACATATAAACATACATACCGATACATACACACACTTTTATGTTTTCAGATTTATTGTAGTAGATACAGGAAGGATGCATTGAGTTTGAGAAGGATACATTAATATCAGCAGCATAACCTCTCCTTCATGCTTTCTGATTGAATGGAATACATGTTGCAAGATTTGGGACAGCCTTATATTATACGGTAGTTTAAAAGTATCTTCCAGAAATAACTATGTCAACCAATAGGCTTCATCTCAAAATTAACTCATGTCTTCTGATAAAAAACTAACTTCTAATTTAAAAACAATTGTATTTTACCCATTCCCTTGGCTTTGCACTTCAACCAGTTATGTGTTATATGTGCCTCCTTGAATTGTTCTGAGGTCTAAGACAAATTGCTTAACACTATGAAGATTGTAACAACTTTCATGGTGCTGATTCTAAAGTAGTCTTAATGTTTAATTTTAGACTGCAAAAGCTGGTCAAGCAAAATCCGGATTCACAAAAAATAAGGTAAAATTATATTTTCATTAAACCTATTTTCTACTTTTATTTCCAGTACCTATTTTGCTAATGGTGTATTGGATTAGCTAGATCTATCTGAGGGTTTTCCCATAAAATAAGTTATAGAAAATTCTGTCATTGGCATAGTTTACCGGTAACTGCTTTTAATAAGCTATCATGAATATGCTTTCTTTCATCCTGAGAACAGGCCACTAGATTTGATGGTTATGTTACATAGTTACTTGCTATTGAACCAGCATAGTAGAATGACTAAGGTCTTGGATTTTTCATATTGGGAAATTAGAAATAAGATAATATTCCAGATGTTACCAATAAAGAATATTTGTAGCTCAGGGTTTGAATGAGGAGTCTTTGGTGTTCTCTGAACTTGCTTGTTTCCCTCCACCTGCCCCGACATTTCATTATTCAAACAAGGTAACATCACCAGCACTGATGATGTTACCTAGTTTGGGTAATGAAATGTCTGCAAGAAAACAAGCAAGCTCAGAGAGCCGAGGACCCCTCATTCTGGATGTTAATAAATTATTGTTGAAAGTAAATCTGTCAAGTCTTACAAAAAGCAATATTTTCTACTAATCAAAGGATGCAAGGATAATATTACTATGGCAGAGATTTTGTAATATTTTACAGTTTTGTACAGATTATATTATAGTAATATATTTATTAGTAACATCAGAGCTATTGGTAACTATAAGATAGAGTTTTTTTCTCTTTTAAAAAATCCTTTAGAGCTGTCTTATTCCTATTTTTCTTTTGCTTTGTTTTTTTTAATTATTTTTTAAAGTTAAGTTTAAAGATTGTTTTACTAATTATTTATTTTAAGAATGTAAAATAAAATTCTACAAATAAGTTGGATCTAGATTGGTATGATCTAGTGTTAGGTCCCTTTCCATTCATCAATTTAATGGTTGATTTTGAGCTAGATGTTTTCTTACAACTTACCTTTCCTCTAGATGGTTGGTATTGTAGAATAAATTAATGATACACCCAAATGCACACCACGCTGAAGTATCGGATGAAAGGTAGGATATAAATTCTATAAATTAGATAAGTATTATTAGAAGTAGATAAACTTCTTCCCAATTATATTGTATGTGTGTTAGCCTATAAGAGGTCAGTGTTTTGTTTGGTTCTTACATTGATGACTTGCAAACTTTATTGTTTATAATTTGTTTCAGACACTTGATTCTATACTTAATGTTGAGATGATGAAACAGAAGAAGCCTGAAGAAATAAAGCAGGTGACAAAAATGGGAATCTTTAAAAGTACATTTTGTGTAACTTTTAACACTTTTAAGTTAATAGAACCTGTTGTTCTCTGTTAACTTTTGAAGAGCAAAACCTTAGCAACATTAAAGTCTTATATTCAGTGCTGTTGCTCATAGTTTCCTGAATGGAGATACTTGCTTTGACAATTTAACAATACCATAATTTGTCTTGTGTGTGAATTGTCCTTTTATATTAAAAGTCTAGAGTAGTCTACTTATATAATCTTAAAGAGACATATATATGCACAGTCCCTCTTGTATGGCATAGAGAAGTTCTTTGATTGCGGCAGGATAGAAACATGAACAATGAATAAATAAATATTGGTGTTTTTAAGCCCAGAGCTTATGTGCAGAAATCAATTCCCATAAATTTCCCCCTCGAAATCCTCTTTAAAGAATGTTTGGGTTCCTGTGCATGGTGAAATAAGATGATGATGAACTTTTAAAATGTGTGCCCACACCACAAGAAGTTTTTCTCCAAGCTATTCCTTAGAGTTCATCCTTACGTTTTTTTAGGAATGAGTAAATATCTTTTTAGAAGAATGAAAATCCCAGTGAAATCAACTTGCAGTTATCTTACTGAGCTCTTTAGTTTGTTTTGCTATGTGTTTCATTTAGTAATGGTTATTTTTTGGTTAGTTTTGAATGTCTGAACCTTAAATAGAAATATGGGTAAAAAAACAAACCTGGACAACTTTTGAGTTTGGCTGTTAAACTGGAAATAGCACCAGTAAAGACCAACATCAAATATTTTAATTGACTGATCATTTTGGTAATATTGTGTGACTATAGTTATTGCACTGAATTGAGATTCTTTTGATTTCTATTCACTGTCTTTGAAATAATTGGCACAATTTCTTTTATCCAGATATGGAAGCAATACTTTTCTGGAGAAGACACAGTTTATGCTGTTATTCCTGTAAGTACAACAGTAATTTTCCCCACCCCAACATCTCTCCTGTTTAACTTAGTGGAGCCTTCAGAAATTAAGTTAAATATTTATTGACTGTGCCGAAACAGTTTTGTAGTTAATATTCAGGATTTTGATCACTTGCTATTATAAGAAACCACCTCAAGTGATGGGATAGTGGGATGTAAAAAATAAATATTCTTTGTCATTTTTTCCCCTAACAATGAGAACTACATAAGCATGTTTTCCCATTTCTTTCCAAAGGGAAAAACTTTTGACGTCATGTGGAAACGAATTCAAAATTGTCCATCTGTAAGTACAACATGTGTGTTTGGGAAGGTTCTTTGTGGCCAGGATCTGTTCTTTCACTATTCTCAATATAAAATTTCATTACTGATAGTTTGATGTTCCAATTGTGATGGAATTTAGATAATCTTAATAGTTTACAGCCCTGATAATCTACAGCTGCTATATTCATTTGTCAATTTTTATCATTCTTATAATTCTCTAAGGAGAAATTTCCTGATAGTGAGAATAATTAATCAGTGGAATGGCTTCCCTCCAGAAATTGTGGGTGCTTCATCACTGTTGGTTTTAAGAAGAGATTGGAAAGCCATTTGGCTGGAATGGTATATAGGCTGCTTGAGGAGAGGACTGAACTAGAATCCCTCCAATGTCCCTTCCAACTCTGTTATTTGTTTATAAAAGTACTTTAGTCCAAAAAGTGTACAACATACTGAATTGTTACAAAGAACATTCTGGAGGAACATCAGAGGCAGATAAAAAGTTTCTCAGGCTCAGCAGGAAATTAGGAAAAGAACATTTAAAGAAGCGTCATTTTTCCAGAACTAGTCTAAAATGACTGCTCACTTGTCTTCCTGAGTCTCATTTTTACTCAATTTGACTTCAGTAGACCAATTTTAATTCCCATCCATCTTCAATCCAGTTTCTTTATGCGCTGCCAAGGAAAGAAGGATATGAATTTTTTGTTGGACAGTGGTCAGGAACAGAACATCACTTCACTTCTCTGATAAACATTCAGGTAGGTGGAGGTTTTTTCCTAAAAATTTATTTCCAGGGGGAGTCTGGGGAATTCAGAAAGGAGGAAGAATTTCCCTCCCAAATTCTGTGTATGTCACTGCCTTTTAAAACCACTCCTTAAAACAAGAATTATTTCATGCAGGCACTGATAGAGATGTCTGGATCTTTAAGGGAAATTGAGTTGTTTTTGAGCTCTCTGCTACATATTTCTTGTGCAGGATTCTTAAATTGCAGATGATGAATTTTATTCAAGACTTGGGTCATTTATTTGGCCTTACTGTGAGATGCATAGAACAGACAATCCTCCAGTGCTTGATTCAAAAGGGCATGGTGCTCCTAATCAGTTAAGCCTTGACAGTTCTTTTTATAATAAAATTATTTAGTGGAAGCTGATGTGTTAATCATCCCAGACACTGAATCTACGCAAGTCAAAATTGGCTGATTAGGTGGTGATTATGTCTAGGCAATTAAAAGGCTGGGATATGAACAGACTTTTTGCAGGACACATCATAGTAGCAAATAAATTAAATCTTCACTATAGCTTTACTATGATTTCAGGATCCTATACTGTAGCTTGAAGCTGGTTAATAATTTTTGCTTGTTTTGAGAGGTAACGTGGAAACTGCATAGCCTAGAAGCTTGATTGCTCTTGCGTCAAAGCAAAAGCAAAATGGCTTCTTGAATTGTCAGCAGTTCCTTCATAACTCAGCTTGTTAAGGTAACATATGTTTGTCTGGACTCTTCCAGTGTGGAGGTAGCTCAGAACTTGAGTTGAATAATGAGTATTTTTCATAACACTCATACAGTCTTGTGATAATATGTGCCCAGGTGTCAAAATGAGAAACTAAGGTTTACCAGAGCAACCCTGTTCTCTAGATTAGTCAGTCTTTCTCAATACTGCTTAGACTAGTCAATGAACATGCTAGATGAGAACTAAGAGAGTTGTAATTGAACTTTGTGCTTGGAATGACATCTCAATCTAGCCAAAAATCAAAATGTACATAGTTTTCCTGAAAACATTTCTCTTTTTCTGTTGACTTCCTAGTATTTCTGTAATACTTCCTAGTATTAGAGTATTGGAAGGTTTTAGACACTCATACTTACAGAAACATTTCTGTTCATATACCATACATGAAACATCAAAGAAGGAAAGGATTTTGAATCGAAAGGGCTCAACAGTGCAATGTTTTCTTCTTACATCTTGTAGATGCCTGTGAATCTCTTTCCTGATTGACGTCTTAAAATGATTTGGCAATTAAAGTGCTTGTTGAATACCCCTATGTTTATA
Source organism: Aparallactus werneri (assembly GCA_032468035.1). Classification (NCBI taxonomy): domain Eukaryota; kingdom Metazoa; phylum Chordata; class Lepidosauria; order Squamata; family Lamprophiidae; genus Aparallactus; species Aparallactus werneri. The sequence continues at coordinate 66,891 of JANHFQ010003827.1, forward strand.
TAATAGTGAACATTGTATTTGCTGCAGACTCAAGGTGATGCTTCTCCCAGCCAATTGATTTTGTATCATTATCTTGAGCTTCAGAAGGAAAAAGGAATTGTACTGATGACTGCAGAAATGGATTCTAAATTCTTGGTAAGTGAAACTTAGCAATGATCAGGTTTTCATGACGGAAAGACAGTTTCTTGCTTTATTAAAACAAATAGCACCACAACAAAGAGCATAAAAGTGGAATTCCTGTATCATTTTGTCAGTCTTGCTTACTGAAAGCACAGAATGGATGAGCATTTCTAAGTATGCTAGGCAAATATTTTTATACATATTCCACCCTCATGTTGATACCAATAGAAGAGACTTCCAGATGGCCAACTAACAGTTTACAAAACAAATATGTAAACTTGTGAATGTTCAGTAATAGCTTGCATACTTTAGTAATGTGGACTATAATAGGACTGGCCTACATTTTTTTTGCATTCCAGTTGGCTGTCTGTCTCTTTTTTTTTGTCTGACTAGTATTGTGATAGTTGAAGCTGTATCAACTGTTGATGTTACACATTTGTGTTCCACTTCAAAGACTTAAGACAATTGGACAATATTCAGGACTGGCTTAGAAATGCCTCAGAATTCATAAAAGAGCCACTGACCTCATCACCATAGTGTTCTATTCCATTTTATAATCAGTTCTTAATGATTTGAGATGCCTCCAAATACTAAAACTCTGTGCCACTTTTATAGCAGCTTTGTCATGTCTGTTACTATATAATTGTCCTGGCATTAGAGCACTGTAATAAAATGAAATTAATTTTTTTGTATAAGGTGTAAAGCTTAATGCTCAATGTTTTTCCATTGATGAAGCCCCATAACTCTTCTAACAGCATACATTGTTTATTTTCACAGAATGTACAGGAAGCTCAGTGCCTAGCCAGCCAGGTTCAGCTTTTCTATGCCACAGACCGTCAAGAGATCTATTGGTTGGTGGAGACATTTAACCATCAGCCAAATGAATTTAAATATATGTCTGTAATAAGTGAGCTTGAACGGAACAGAATTGGGCAAGAACTGAGATCTCAGGAAGATGTGCCCTCACCAACTGCTTGAGAGGTGTAGCGGCTTTATCCAAAGGCTGCTGGCATGGCAAGAGATACCACCATGGGACAGAGGTGCTGTTTTTTCCCCCAGAAAGTGTCATTAAAAATGATGCCCTTGGGACTCAGTGGGGAAAAGAATCACTTATAAAGGAGACTACTCAATACTGTGACAATGTAGAGGCCCTTGTCCATTTTATATCTGAATGCTAGAAGAATGGATAAGCATTTATGATCACTATATGAACTATTTGAAATGTCCTCTTCCCAGTTGCATATGGGCTTGTTGGGTTTTAGCATTTTTGAAGTTTCCATATATCTGTTCTTCAGCAAAAAATGAAACTGAAAAAAAAGAAGAGCTAAGAAGGCTTTTCTCAATGGGTATGACAATTTCCTGGACCTGGTTAAAAAGTATTTTACTGTGAGTGACATGCTATCATTTTTAGCCTGAATGAGAACAAATTATCATCTTGTGAAGCAGAAATTCAGAACAAGACTAGTTAGAGCAAGAATCACTTTGAGGGTTCTTAAGCATGTCCAAAAATATATCAACTAAAAATGTGAGGTAATTTTTAAAAAAATGTAATGAAGTGGATCCATTTGAAATGTTAAGACTATAGAGTATTTACAGAACTGTTAATCTCTGAAATTCTAAGCAGTGGGATAATATTGAGATAATGAGGTTGTGGGAGAAAAAAATATTGAGGCCTTTAGTTGCAAAAATGGGAATTATCCATTTTTTTCCTCTTAGAAATAACCCAACATATGCCTAAACTAGATCTAATGTCACCTTTGCTCTTCATTCATGAAAATAGAGTATACTTTCTGTTGCCTTACTTTCTCTGACTTTTCCTGCTTTTGTAATGAATCACTTCACTGATAATGGGAGCAGGAAGAAAGGCACATATCAGAATAGGAGCCAGATGGACTCCTTTTCTTGGGCTTGCTTCAAAAATAAATATCGGTAAAGGAATACTGCCAAATATTTTAGTTAAATAAGATCAGGAAAAGCATTTGGAGGTTATGAGAATATTTCCTAAAGATTTCCCTCTGCGTTTTAATTATGCACTCCAGCTTGTGTTCACCTGTAAAACTGTACACACTGTCAAGAAAATCATAAATTGATTTCTCAGGCAAATTGAACATGTTATGTGATTCTCATTCTCTGAAAACCAAAGCATTGTAAAGACGTAAATGAAAACGTGTATTGATTAATTTATGAAATCTCTGTATTTTTGCTTTGGAATTAAAACAGTATTCTGCAGAAAAATGATGTATTTTTTGTTTGTGTTCAGCTGGTGAGCCTTCAAGTTGTGACAGGCACAATGTAGAGACGTCCCCTTCTAAGTGGTGAGGAGAAGATGCTTTTTCTTACTTGCAGATTAAAACAAATATTTAGGTATTACCTTTTAATTTAAACTGGGGGACCTTTCATATACTGAAAAAAATAATAATGCCTGAATGCATGATACTTCATTTTATTGTGCCTACTGTGAAACAGAAAGGTTAAATTTCCCCCTTCTTCAGCCTCATGGACTAACCCATGCCCATTCTTGTTTCCAGAGAGAATAATCAGATTTTGGTGTGCCAAAAGTATCATGGAAAAGGGAAATTAACAAATATATCCCCGTTCTTAAGTAGAAACCTTCCAGGAGGAAGAAGGTTTCACCATAGGAAGTGAAGACTCAAGGGAAGGTCCCAATGCGTCTTGTTTTTAAATCTCTGTCAGTACAGTATATACTTTTAGTACTTAAATTACAAAACTTGAAATATCTTACATGCAGACAGATATAGAAGTCAAATTTCATGGTCCTATGGATTCTGTACTTATATAAGACATGGATTCTGTGTTTATATAAGACATTGGGCTATTCTCATGTAGGATTTTAGACTCATGGAACAGAATGTGTTTCTATTTCTTCCCTGGTTTTAATTTTATTGGAAGAGTGATCAGGGACTTGTGAGGACTAGTAATGAAACTTACATTTTTAATACACACTTTTCCCTTCGGGTTGATTTATTTATCATAGCAGCAGTGAACTGAAATGCTTCAGAGACAGAGGAATCAGTGTTACAGTAGATTATGGGTCAATAGCTATTCAGAAACAGTTGTGTTCCATAAATTTCCTGACAGAACCATCAGTGGAAGAGCATGCTTTTAGAAGTTGTGAGTGCTCCATCACTGGAGGTTTCTAAGAAGAGATTGGACATCCACTTGTCCGAAATGGTACAGGATCTTCTGCTAGAGCAGGTGTTGGATTAGAAGACCTCCAAATCCCTCCCAACTCTGTTCTTCTGTTAAATAGTTTTTAATATGGTAAATATAATCATTATTAAATATTAATAAATCTTAAATCTAAAGCAGTCTTCATGTAATTTGTAGAGACTCATCAGTGATGACACTGCTTTGATTTTTATTTTTTAAATATCACCATATTTAGGATATTACCGGTAAAAGTTCTTTGCATGTGCTGATTAGGATTCAGTCAAGTTTAGATTCAATCCTACATAGTGGGCATTTAGTTCAACTAAAAACTGGATTGCGTTCATGACTGATTTGAAAAAGATCATCCTCTTTGCCACTATTATAGTAGTACTAGCCGATAACCCGGCTTCGCCCGGTATAATTGGGCCTGACACTGTTAGTAGCTTTATGTGTCACGCTGTTAGTAGCTCTAGTCAGGCATCACACTGCTCTCTCGCGAACCTTGTGGAACACTATGAAGACGTCAGCACTATTTTTAGGGGACAAAGACCTCCCAATGGGTGTTAGGGGTGTATTGCCCCCGCAGTGTTTGTACCCAGAGGGTAAGTTATTTGTATACCAAGTTTGGTTGAAATTGGTCAAGCCGTTCAAAAGAGTATGTGGAACATACACACACACACACATACACACAATTTTATATATATAGATTTTTCAGCATTTCTACTTGTTGTTTTGGGTTACAGTCTCCCAAATGGGCCTAACATTATATTGATATCTTCTATGAATATTCTCTGTCTCTTATTACCTTCAAAGGTGAGATGAATGATGATCAAGGAAAACACCTGTCTGGTTTTAGAATTTTCAAGAAGTTCATCCCAGTCTGACACCTTCTGTGCCCGTTGAAAGATCCTATATAAACTTTATGGTACTCACTTTGTCTTAGTAGTTTGTGCTCTTAATTTAAAGTATAAATAAAAACTATACAAAATATAAGCTGTTTTGAGAAGTCTGTTCCACTGAAGAAGCAAACTACTAAAATAAGAAATAAAAATACCTTTTCTTGTTAACTAGTTATTCTAGTCATAAAATCTCCAAAAAGCAAGTAGCTAAGGTTAGATGGCTTGCTCTCTGTTTAATATCTAAAATTATTTAAAGCATTGTATGAACAAATAGTGTAGCACGATATTTTGTCCTGATCAATTTCAAATTACATTCCTGAGGGACAAAATGTTAGAAAATATGGGAGGGGATCCTCAATTTATGCTTCTGTAATGATTTAGCTGCATTCACAACTTGTTCATAAAGTCCAACATCAACCATTTTTTTCACACTAAGGTCCTTAGTTAAAAAAGACTGAATTCATCTTCTCAAACACTTGTTCAGCTTTTGTTACGTTGCACAAGATACTGTATGTGCTACTGGACTCTGCCAAAAAAAAGGCATATCATAAAAACAGCCACTAGACGTCAGTCTTGCCCATCTCATTTTATTCTATTGCTGTTGGTTTTACTCTGAAAATGTACAAGTGACAACACTAATAAAAAGAGACATGAAATGAAGGATGCAGCATGTAGGGGTTTCCTCCCCCCCAAGACCCTCAAAAGATATAGTCTACCACCTGTTGCCACAAGAAACACTTCGGGGTAACAAATGCCTTTCTTCAAAGGGATATTTTTGCTGTTCTCAGAGTTGTGCTTACTAAGCAACTTGTAGAAAACACACATCCCAGGGCAGGAGAATGGACTTAAAACTTGTGCGGATGGTCCATTAGGTAATCAGTTTATACAGTATCATCATCTTTCCCCCATAGGATGAATATTTTCTCCCATTTTTTGTACAATGGTGCAATTATAGCCTTTCCATAATTCTTGCAGTTGTCCCTATAAAAAAGAGCTTCAGTTTGCCCAAGTTGGGAAGTTAAACTAGCTTTCCCCCCCTTCTTTGGGACATGACAATTACAGGAAAGGAAGTAAGACTGAATGGGGTTTAGTCAGCCACAGGAAGAGCAGGAGTCAGAAATGAGGCTCTGAATAAAGACAATAAATTCAGACTCACCCATTTAATCCTTTGGGGGCAAGAACAAACCCTCTTGCACTCTACAAACACCACATTAATATATACTTATTCCACTCAGCTTAACAATGGCAATAGTTTTCATTGTGATATTGCACTAAAGAACAATATATTCAGCTTAAGAAATTTCCCTTTTCAGAGGAAAAAAAAATCTCATTCATTTGGCACAAGCACCCTGTTGCCTAAGCCCTTTAGTTGCCTTTTCTATTGTATTTAGCAAATGGATATTCATTAAAATATCGATTCTACAAAAGTAAAATAATGGAACAATAAAATAAACAATGACGACAAGAATTTAGCCTATTTTAGCCCTTGAAAAGTTGGACTACTTTTCTCAATTTTTGCCAACTTGCTACGCCTTGTCTCATGTTATTACCTGCTCAAATGTTACATTTTGGGGTGCAGACTTAAGGATCTATAGTAATGACTATTGTTTATAATCATTAATTAATAACTAATAATTTCCAAGGATGTTGTTCAACAATGATTGAACTCAGAGTCTCCCAGGTTCTAGCCTGATGCATTTAGCACTATACCAAATGGGCTCTTAATAATGTTTTTTTAAGTGATGCAAAATTCTTTGATTCATTGGTTCATTCCTTCATTTATATTTTCCTTTGATGCAGCCAAATACAATGTGCTGCTTCAGACTTACAATCTTATTATTTTCTCTAATAGTAAAGTTTGTTATGGAAGCAACAGATCTATTCTACAGCTTTCTTGTAAGATTTTATTGTTATACATATATAATAATTTGTAGGGTCTAAAAGTGACTTAACAAGCTTCAGGTTACTTGCATTATTGTCTTTTTGAAAGGTAAAAAATATGGGCTGGGATAGAGACGAGATAATCGTCTTGCTCAAGTTTCTAAAGCTTTTAACAAATATTGGGAGAGGTTAGGGGAGATACACTAACCCCACCCTTGGAACATTGTAACACTTGGTTGAAAACATTGTTAATTGCTTGATTTTGTAATAAGAATTGTATCAGGATTTTAAAAAGATATGATGCCAATTATGTAATAACCCCAAAATAATACCTAGAGAGAAGTCTATAATCTTGTGGTTTTGAGGAGAGGGAAGAAGAAGAAAAGCTCTCCTCCAAACTTGATATTTCAAGGAAATCATCCAAATATTGCATTTGGTCCTCTTATTGATGTGGTAAGGTCTGAGGTCCTAGGCCTCTTGTGACTATAGTTTTTATAAATTGATAAGGAAGTCTCTGGTTATTCTTCATAGTGTTACGTAAGTCTTGCATCACCAGCTTCTGCTTAAGACTGGATTTCTGAAGAAACCTGGGGTCTCCTTTTCTGCCTTTTGTTCTCATAAGGAGATGATGGTTCGCTTCAAATTCCAAGCTTAAGCAGGCAGTAAAGATTAAAAAAATAATCACTTCAATGTACTGGCGGACAATTTGCAAACAAAGCCAATGTCTTTCACAACTGGATGCGGCTATCTCCATATTCAGCAGATACTGCAAGATGATTGTCCTGACCTCTTACCCGGCTCTCAACTTGATTTTGTAAAATTACACTGTGCAAAATTAGGAAGACAAGTTGTACTATCTCAAAGAGAACCTACTTGTTCCCAAATAAACCTCATTCTTTATGTAGATGGAACATTCAGTACAGCCTTGGCACATTTTAGAGCACTGGAGTGGCATACTGGTTTGATAACTCCCATTTCTTTTTCTAAGCATCCGTAGGAAGGAATAACTAGCAGTGCTGAAGTAGACCAGAAAAAAGAATGCATAATTCTTAATTCAAGTGCTATTTTTCATTAAAAGTTTTCCAATGGCTATGTTCACATAACAGGCCCAGGATCAATTTAGCTGGGTTCACAAGACCTAGTGAACTTCAAACTAAGCCCCTGAGATAAACTGGAGTTAGTTACTTTGCTACTCTCTTGTAAAATTCCACAGTGATGTATAAGGTGCACTTGAGTCTAGAGCAGGGGTGTCAAAATCAAGGCCTGGGGGCCAGATTTGGCCCATGGGGTGCTTAGATCTGACACACAGGCCTGCCCTGGAAATACCAAAGCTTGTGGGGCTTCTGCCAGTGAAAAGAGAGCTCGGGGAGGCCGTGCGCAGCCCTCCTGAGCTCTGTTTTTGCTGGCAAAGGGCTGCAGGTGGCTGTTGCAGCCGAAAATGGAGCCCGAAAGGGCCGTTGTGGCCAATAACAGAGCCTTGATGAGTGACATCAAACTGGCCATGCCCCCTGGCCACACCCCCAGGCCTCTGAGGTCAAACGCAACCCTGATGCGTCCTTCAATGAAATCAAGTTTGACACCCATGGCCTAGAGGCTTCAGAACTATAGAGATGGCTGTGGAAGAATTATTTTAAAAGGCTCCTTTAGAAGCTTGGAAGCCTAATGTATAATGAACCTGTGGCAGGGAAACGGCTGTTGTAATAGCATTATGTACAGCTGAATTGGAGCACTGTAACACTGAGTAATGGAGTCCATTAACAGAAATTTTCCCCAAAGGTGCTTTTTCAAAAGGCAACTGGATTTCCTTTGTTTTTCCTTGAAGATGTTTCGCTTCTCACTCAAGAAGCTTCTTCAGTTCTGATGGAAGGGATTAAGAGGGATTTGTTTTTTCCCCTATCAGCCCGTATTAAACAATTACTTCTGTCTCATTGTTTCCCCCTTTTTACTTTTTATGTTCATGCTTCCCCCCCACAAAAAGAGACTTCCAAACGAAAGATTCCTCAGACGAACAAACACACTTTTGGGTTTGAGGTTTTGTAAATAAGAAAAAGTTGAATTCTAGCTGCCTCACAACTAACTGAATACACCCATCACTTCTTGTAGATGTAGAAAAACATTCCCTTTCTAAATTCACTTACAGAACCAGCTCTTCCCAAAATACATCACAATAATCCCAGAATTTACAAAGTTATGGATATGTATTTTATGCATTCTACAATTTATTTTCAATTATGGTATCCATAACTTTGTAATTTTATGTCTGGGTGTCCTAAAGAATAGAAACTGCTCATAGAGTCAACTATTAAATCTAAGTAAACATGGACTTTGCTACAGATCTTGTTTGCATTTTATCAATTTCCCCTTGTGCTATGTGTCTACAAAAGCTATCTTGTTAGCAGACTTGTTTCATCCTTGTTAAATATGGGATTAAAATAAGTAACTAGTTTCAGCAACTCCCTAATCTTGGTCCTTGAAACTGGCGTAGTAAATGCTGTGTGCAGAAAACTTATGGATAAAGTTAAGACACGGTTCTGTTTCGCTGACCTTCCAACTCTGCCCAAGCTAGAGTCTTGTAGTGCAGGATTATTAGTGTATGTGTGGGTGTGGGTGAGAAAAATTGAACAATCAGAGCATGAGTCCTACACTGAAGCGGGATACAATTCAGTTTCATTAAAGTGTTCAGTAATGTTCCCCGCTGATAATTACAGTACATATGATCACTCATAGTGACAGAGGAAACTGTCTTTCAAAAGTTGGGTGGGCGTCTTCAGATCTTTGATGGCACTTACAACCTCTAAAGTCTTTCTTATATTGACCAAGATATTCCCTTGGATTTGTTTCACTTGGTGCTTATATTAAAATCTTTTGAAACTTTTCTTTTGCTTATAAACAACCAGCTATTCATCCAGAAGTCACTGTGTTCTCCTTATCACTATCCTAAATCTCTCGGCCTTCCTATCAATTTCCAGCTGACCACATCAGTGCCTTCCTTTACAACTTTACACTGAGAATGAGTTGGGTGGATGGAGTCACTGAAGCAGTCAGTGCAAGCTTAAATGGACTCTGAGGGATGGTAGAGGACAGGAAGGCCTGGAGGAACATTGTCTATGGGGTCGCGATGGGTCGAAAACGACTTCGCAACTAACAACAAAGCCATCCATTTTAAGCACATCTGGATTAGTGGGAAGGGTTCCCAAGTGACAAGGGCTAAGGGGTGACTGTTAGTCTACCATGGCAAAACTCTTGACAAGTAAGAGTTTGCGAACATTACAGTTGCTCGGATGGTGTCAAATTGTATGGATGGGAATAAATTGAATAAAATAAATTCAATTCACTAGGCTAGTGAATTGCCTAGCCCAGTGGGTCTCTCAACCTGTGTTCTGCAGACCCCTGGGAGGGGGCAAATGTCATCACAGAGGATCCGCAAAGGCTTGAAGAAATGTTATTTATTTATTTATTTATTTATTAATAAAATTTATAGGCCGCCCAACTCCTATCGGACTCAGGGCAGTTCGCAACAATAAAAATCACAATATATACAATATATACACAAAAAATTTAATATATAATTAAAATGAGACAATAAAATATTAAAACATTGTTGTTAGTTGCGAAGTCGTGTCCGACCCATCGCAACCCCATGGACAACGTTCCTCCAGGCCTTCCTGTCCTCTACCAT
>JANHFQ010003831.1:34084-45671 GCA_032468035.1 Aparallactus werneri
ATTTCTGCTTATATAAGCACTCAAGTTGGCTGACAAGAGTAGTGCAATAAAGCTTACAGAAGGGCGCTTTTTGAGACCACAAGATAGAATATACAGTATATGCACTCTATATGCCCAACCTTTTAACTTGAATAAAATAGAGCAGATGAATTTGAGCAGCAGGTACTAGGTTGATATGTGTTAATTCTGATTAAGCTTTGGGGCAGTTATTTTCTATTTTGTGCAAAGACATTTTTGTGATCCAGCCTGTTAGGCTAATTTATGGCTCATCTGTGCATATACAGAAAATCATTTAATTAAGTAACCAGGTAAAATATGTTTCAGGAATGTAGCCAAACCGAAGAAGCTTTCGCCTCAATTTGTCTGTTTTGCAGACAAGGAATTCCCAATCCTAGCCTTTTTCTTTTCCACATAAATCTGTTTAGCTAGCATGGCCAATAGTTAGGATGGATTTATAGTCCATCCCAGCCAAAAGCCACCAGCAAGAAGTAATTAGACAGAAGGCAGAGGTCTCCTAAAGGAGTAGTACTGCTGGTAAGCTTTATTGGCACGTTGCCTGAATGTACCCAACATGCTAATAATTCACTTGTGTTGAAGTTTTGAAAAGATGCCAATGGTAAAGTTTGAAAAAGAGTGAAAAGCGTTTCAGAAAGCTCAATATAAAACCAACTAAACCTGCTGTGGAGTGGCTACTCTGTAGGAAGCAAGTAAACCACAAAAAGCAGTATCAAACAAAGCATCTACTAGGCACTGACTAATTTCTTAGATACTTATATATTCCAGGAAAAAAATGTTGTGTTATATATCACATCATCTCTACTTCCACTGTACATTTATAAATAGGAAGCATCACTCATGAATAGGTGGGGGATGCTATCACATCCTTTTCTTTGCCATTAAATTATCCCAGCATGTCAATGAAGAACTAATGTGATTTCTACCCTACAGGAAATCATTCTGACTCTGAAGGTAACTTCATTTTAACAGCACTATAGCCCCTGCTTAACAATCTTAACTGGGACCAGAATCTTGGTGATAGAACAAAGCGGTCATTAAGCAAGATGCCATGTGACCATTTTGACTTAATAACCACGCTTAGCACTCCTAGTTGTGCTTGTAAAGCAACCTGGTGGATCATTAAGTGGAATCCCTAGTAAGGAATGTGGAGGAGCCCCAGCACAGGCTGTACATGAATGTCTCTCCGCTCAGGAGCTGAAAATTGTCTCTGCCAGATTCCAAGCAGGATTTTCAACCCCTGAAAGAGACACCTGTATCTGCCCTGTGTTGGGTCTTCGTCACCACAACGCACACCCACATTGCTTGCTGTACTTTATTATGCTGCCACTTCACTCTGAAGCTGAAAATCCTCCTTGCCAAAACCCAAGCATGATTTTTAGCCCCTAAGCAGGGAAACACTCACATGGGTCTGCCCGCGGCTCCCCTGCCTTAAGGCACCTGTACTCTTACCTTACTTTACTTATACGCCTTCCTTACCACACTGCCTTTCTGCTCTGGGATTGCAAATCTTCTGTGGCTGAAATATCTTGCTTGGATTTGGGGACAGGGAGGGGGGGACTCAATTTAGCCATAATTGTGAATAGGTTGCCAGGTACGTAGATTCCAATCATATGAACATGAAGTGCTGTGATGGCCATATCTTTGGGCATGGGTTTGGACATTCCTTTGTTCAGCACCTTCATAATTTTGGTCATTGAATGTCATTAAATAAGGCCTACCTGTAGCATTGACTTTAAGACAGTCTTGGGCTGCAGATTTCATGCTAAAATATTTTCCCCTTGTACTGTCTCATCCTATTTTTGACACCTTATCTAAAGAAAAATACAGCAAATTCATATGGCCTTTTGTGATGTCCTAAAATTTATTAACTACAGTAAAAAAGATTTCTCATTTGTGCACAATTTTAAATTCAAAAGATTTATAGTTTAAGGCTGTAAATAAAGCAGACTAATTACATGTAGACACATGAAGTGAAAAAATTTTCTAGTACTTTTCAGTTTTATTTAGTATCTTCTTGTTGAACCTAGAAGGCTTACATACTATTATGCTCTGAGTTGATTTAATAAATGTATTGGCCTGATATGGATTAAAGAGGATTTAAATTAACAGTCTCATGTTACTTGAATCCTATAATGGGAATTATAGTCTGAACTAGTTTAGTCAGCTTCTTTCACTGGGTGATCATTTTATTTTTAATAGTTTAGAAATCAGCTTTAAACAAAACTTATTCTCCAATACTAACCATACTCTTCTATGTGCCTCAAAGATTGACAGTTTTGATGGTGTACCAGCTGAAAATTTGTCTTTGTATCTCAAGTATTGCAATATATGGGTACAAAGACAGAAGACTGCACAGTTGTGCAGAATGACTATCACATGTTGCAACCGGAGTCACACCCTTTTACCAAAAAAATTGCAATTTGGCTCATGAGAACATTCAATGCTGCTAATACAGTAAAATGCCACCTATGCTACATCAACTGTCTTTCTCATATATTACACACACACACACACACAATTGTTATTTAGATAACTTAAACTTTAAGTCTTAAAGCAATAACTAAATTGTTAAATATATTCATGTGGCAACCGCCAGCATTCTTATTCCCTTGAAACTGAAATACGAGTAAAGTAGAAGGGGCCTAGCTGGATCATGGGGAAATAATATTTCTCTATTGCTTGCAAAATCTGATGAATGATTTTGCAAGCAATTTGCAAACAATACCAAGTTTTCCAAAGCAATACTTATAATATGCAAACACATCTTTGAACAAGAATTTCATAGATGTAAAAATATAGCATCATTTTCCATTTCTTCTTAAAAGTTATCTCCTACCATTGGGATACATTATTACCTAATAGTTTTATTAAATAGTTTTATTAAATAGATTTTTAAGCTTCAAACATTAAAACCTCAATTGAAAGGATTATTTGTAAAAGGCTGCAAAAATATTTGTTGCATGCTGGCTAGGGAATTTTAGGAGTTGAATTCCTCACATCTTAAAATGGTCAAGATTGAAAAATGCTGCTTTAGCCACCCCACTTATATGATGATCTGTAGTTCACATACATTACTCTAAAAACTATCAACTCTAACATCCAGCTGCAATCCTCTCACTGTCACGTAAGCACAGGCCCCAAACAATCTACTTACTTGCACCCACTTTTAGGAGCAAGGTTAGAGTCTAGAATACGTCTTGCATTTAGCTCTCTAAAATGGTTTAAAGGCAGAATTTGATAAATATCGAAAAGTAATTTGACTTATCCATAAGATCACACAAAACAGAGCAATATAAAACTTCATACTAAAGTTATTTACCACTTCCAGAACTAACAATGAAAAAAAGCAACCTGAAAAGAAGTCCCACTGTTTACTGACCAGGAGAGCAAATGTCATAAATCTCACAATTGCTTTTCAGATATTTACTATTTTCAAAGTGACCACCAGTAAAACAGACAAAGAAATCTCTGCCAGTTCTTCTGGAGACTATATGGAAAATTATAAATGCAACACCAAAGTATGTGTGCTTTCGTAACCCATGCCATAGCTGTCACCATCAAACAAATGAAGCTTTCCCATCATCAGCATGAAAAAAAAGTTTTAATCCAGGAGGAGGAGGGTTATTTAAAGCTGGAAATGTAACGAAAATCTTATCTATTTGCCCATCTTTAAAATTTGTGTAAAGGTTCATTAACCTCTGGCATTCTTCCTGAACCTTTTTCACAGAATGTAAGTGAATAAACTAGAACAAAACTCCCATGTTTTCCACAGGATCAAAGCTACTAGTAAGTATATCCAAATAGCGAAGCAAGTAGATTCTTCCAAGTTGGAGCAAATATACTCCCAGAATCCTTAACAAAATCCCCCCCACTCCTCCCAGGAACTCAGAGTAGTACAATTCAACACAATTTATTCTCATACTTTCACTCAAGCTATACAGAAAGGAGCAAAAGAGATGGGTTTTAGAAATGGAGCAAGGGACCCTGAAATCTAAAGCAACCCCAATTCGTTTCAGGGAAACCCAAGGCACTATGCCCCGCGGTCTTTATCTTATGGGAGGAAGCCAGTTGCAACTTGCTCATAAGGTCTTAGAATATGCAAAGGGCAAGGGGACTTTCCCCCCTCCAGCTGAAGAAATCCAGTCTGGCCGGATTGTCCATTTTCCAGAAGCCCAATTTCTCGTGCCCCCCCTCTCACCTGCGATGTCCCAGAGCTGCAACCTGACCAGAGTCCTGGTGTCCCAGTTGAGGACTTTGAGAGCGAAATCCACCCCGATGGTAGCCCGGTAGTGCTGAGAGAAGAGCTGGTGGACGTAACGCTTGATGATACTTGTTTTGCCGACACCCAGCTCCCCGATGACTAAAACCTTGAAGAGATGTTCCCGGTTCTCAGGCACTCCGACGCCGCCTCTCTCTGCTCCAGCCATTCCGGCTTCGCCAACTTAGCCGGCTTCCACCCTCCTCGACCCGCGTCCGCGCGAAAACCCAGCACCGGCGGGAGCAAGAAAGGGAACGAGGGGAGAGCGCTCCCTCCACCGACCCCAGGAGCTTCTTTTGTCCAACGCCGGTTCTTCGGCGGGAAGAGACGTTCCCAACAGCCGGTAAGGCACGGAGGAGGGGGAAAAAAGAAGAAGGCGGGAACCACCTGACTGGAGTCACAGGACGCGGAAACCCGGCGAGTTATAAAACTTGTGAAAGGGGGCGGAGGCCGTTCGCTCCCCCCTTTTCGAGGCGCTTCTTCGTCAGCGAAGGAAACTTAGGCAAAAGGTGCATTTCGCTCGGCGGCTTTTATTTTGAAAGGAAAGCAGAGCGGTGGAGGCGAGAGGAAAGGAGAGCTGCGTTTTCTGCGCGGAGACACATCAGCCAAGCGGGAGAAAGGCGTAGCCGCCTCTCTCTCGGATGCTCGCTGCCGTCGGAAGGATGGAGCAAAATCCCTCCGGGGAGGCGGATGGAGGAAAACGAAAGGACGGCGATTGTCTCTAGTAGTAGCGCGGTTGCTACACTATAGGGTTGGGTCGGCTGCGTTAAGGAAATTCGCCTTTTGCATTAGAAATATAATAATAGAATAACAAAGTTGGAAAGGACCTTGGAGGTCCCTCGGCCTGTACATTTTTTAAATTTTATTTGTTTGTCAAACATGTACAAGGTAACAGGTATAGGTGTAGATATAAACATGAACAAAGAAAGTTTTTTACGGGTAAATGGAGACAGTAAGACAGGGATGGTAGGTGCGCTTATGCACGCCCCTTTACATATACATCCGAATCAGACTATTGTTTCTCTTGTGTCGTATATGTGGATATAAACATATTTATTTATATTTATTTATTTAATTGTATTTATTTAATTTATTTAGCAATAGCACTTAGACTTATATACCTCTTCATAGTACTTGACAGCCCTCTCTTAAGTGGTTACTGGCTGAGGAATTCTGGGAGTTGAAGTCCACAAGTCTTAAAGTTGCTAAGGTTGCTAGTTTATGGAGTCTAAGTTATGGAGCTAAGACCCCTGGTTTATGGAGTCAGCACAGGGCTGTCTTAACTCATGGGCCTGATGGGCACTTGCCCGTGAACCCCATGAGCATAGGGGGCACCATACTAATCTGTGTATGTTAACCCTTCAATGCACCTTGTATCCTAAAAATATACATATATTATGCAAATATATGTTTACTTTTATTGACCATTTACATTTTTATTCCTGTAAGTAGTTGTCGTAGGGGCCCTAGTACACTGCTTTGCCCAGGGCCCATAATGCTGTTAAGACGGCTCTCAGTTAGTATATTGCCTCCAAGAATCTGGGTCTTCCTTTAGTCATGTTTATGTAGTGTATATTGGAGGGGGTGACCCTTTGACTGCTGTATGCAACACAATTACATTTTAATGTATGCCGATGAATGTACCATTTAAAGTGACAATAAAGTTAGTCTAAGTCTAAGGTCTTCTAGTCCAACCCTCTGCTCAGGCAGGAAACCCTATACCATTTCAGACAAATGGTTGTCCAATCTCTTCTTAAAAACTTCCAGTGTTGGAGCTTTCAACAACTTCTGGAGTCAAGTTGGAGCTCAACTGGAGGCATTGTTCCAGTTTTAATTGTCACATCCCCGCGTTTGCTCCCCCATTCTTTGATGGGCACTGTGCAAAATCACATCCTTAGAAGGAGATGGTGCACCACTGCTGCTGGTAGGGAAGGAACAGGCAAAAGTTTCTGCATATGCTCTTCATTCAGGAAATACTATAGGTTTAATCCAGGTTTCCAAACTATCCACAAGTCCTTTCTTGTTTACATTTTTGTACCAGCTGGTAAAAGCTGTTTCTTGTTACCAAGCTATTAAGGATCTACAGGAGAAGCCTTTCTGAAGACACTCTTTGCTGAACAAGTGAAAGGCCATCTGCTATAGTGTAGTTGGCACTCCCTGTGCTTGTGGGAGTAACCAAGACGATAATTTTAGTGCCATCCATTTAATTTATTAACTAAATTTAATATTCTCAATTCTTCCTTCTCCTCCTTTGGGCTTAAATTCAAGTGCGATGATGTAACGCATCTGGTGCAGTTCCTTTCCCCCTGTGTTCTGATTCCCCCTTTCCCTTCTTGCAATCATGCCAGATGGCATTGTACTGCTGTTTCTATCTCTGGGAAATGTGTGCCTAGAATGCATGTATTCGAGCCTGTGCTTGGATCATACGTGTTACCGTTGGTCTGAATATAGACTGCCTGAACTTGGCTTTCAAGAAGAAACTGGACAACCATTTGTCTGGAATGGTATGGGCTCTCGTGGTCGAGCAGGCGGTTGGATTAGAAGACCTCCAAGGTCCCCTCCAACCCTTATTCTGTGTTCTATGGTGATTCTGGGTATGGGGATAGTCTGTTCATGGAATGTTTTGCACATTCCTAAAACGAAAGAAGTCAACGTAGTCCTCTACTTACAACCTTAACAACTTAGCAACCATTTGAAGTTACGGCAGAGCTCCCCAAAAAGGTACTTATGGCCCAAATTACAAAGTTCTTAAGGATGATATTGTGTTGTACATCCTGGCTCCTAGCTGACCAACTAATGCAGCCAATCTCTCAGTTCCTGCAGGTTGTTGGGGTGTGAATGAAGAGGAATAGGCTTAGACTCAACCTTAACAGAACCAAGTGGTTGTGGGTGCTGGGTCCTCCCAGCTTTGAGGATTTTCCTCCATGGTCCTGAACAGGATTACATTGCCTGACTCAAAACTCTGGGGATCCTCCTGGATTTTCCTTAGGTTCAATTTGTTTACAACTTGTACTTGTTCCTGGATTGAGAGGCCCTCCTCATAATCATTCATTCCTTGATCACTTTTCAAAAGGGGCCCTTATTGCTTATTGCTTATAGCCCTCAGAAGCTATAGCTTGTCTGGAATGCAGCGGCAGAAGCAGTGATGCACAAGCCTTCCTGTGGCTGTAAAATACCTCTGCACTGTGAATGACACCGATTGTCAGTTAGTTTTACTGTAGATGCCCCTCAAGCTGCTGAATCGCTAAATTCTTACATGGCAGAGGGCCTAACTACTAGAGGATGCACCTCCTAAAGTGCTTGCCCATCTTATGTGCTCCTCTGGTTGCTATTTCTTTTAACTTTATGAAGCCACCTATAATTGGATGCTCTTGGAACTCAAAAAAGCAAGACCGATGAAATATTAGGAAGGACATTGGAAATATATCCAAGCTTCCAAGGACTATGTTTAAAAAGTAATTCAAAATCCTGAGTCAAAAAGCATCAACTGATTTCAAGAATTAAATGCAGAACAACCATATTCCTGTGTAAGGTAAACACTGGTTTCATAGTGGTAAAGTTCTATACTTCAGAAGAAATTTAAAAACGAAACTTGGCATTCTTAATTAGAGCTATTTGCTTGATAATATAAGGTGAGACGGATTATGTCACTTTGGAGATTAATATGCTGCATTCCTAATGCTTAAAAGCTTTGAAGTTCTGTCCTGAAAATCAATTTCCCAGGCTCTTAGAATTAATTCTGAACTTCAAAAGATTCTACCAGTAGTGCATTTAGTTTCCTACCCAGGAACATGAAAAGTGTCATGAAAGAAAAATAAGAGGTGTTCTAAGTTTAATGATACAAATAAAATAGTGGATAAATAGGAATAAGAAAATAAGCACTATGGATGTAATTCTCTGTATATCCTACAAAATAACCATGTGGAATGTCTATGGAAATTCTCAATCATCCAGATCATGGTTGTCCCAAAGATGCTTTTTTAGTAAAAGGCAACTGGACTTTCTTGGTTTTGTTTTTTTTTAAAAAATCACTTCTCATTTAAGAAGCTTTTTCAGTTCTAACTGACTGATAGGGAATGGAAGGATTTATATTATTTGCTGTCATCTGGTCATTAATACTCTGAGGGTTGGTCACTAGCAGTGGTGAGCAGCTGGCTCAGAAACCGTGTAGACCAACTGATAGCCAATGGGATTAATTTAACATAGGCCAATGTGGTATGATTTAACATAGGCTCTTACTGGAATAGAAGGTACCATGTCAAGATTTATGTAAATCAGACTAGAGAAATGCTTCTGTACTACTTGTGAAGGAGGTGCTGTCACTTCCTCTTTGGCTTTACAGAAACTATTGAAGCTCTTGAAGAATAGAGTACTGGCATCTATTAAATACACCAACTTTTATGTTAGAGAAAGCTCATAGGATAGCCAAGAAAGCAAACAAATGGATCTTAGAATAAATCAGTGTTCTCATGTGAGAGATAAAACATGAGGCTCAAATTATTATATTTTGTATATATTACAAATTCTCTCTTGAGAAGTCTATACCACTGAGAAATGTGGAAAGAGAAAGAAGGAAGAGACCATCAGCAGTATGGTAGATACATCAAAAAATGGCGATAGTGTATCATTGAAGATCTGAACAGCCAGGATCAGAATAGATAATTCAGGATAATTTTGTTTGTTGCTGAGAATTTACATTGGCTTGACAGCAAATAATGAGGCACTAGAGAAGGTAGAAGTGGAAAAATATTTTAACAATTCCTGGGATTATGCAGAGGCAGGATCTTTCCATCTTTTCTGGTTTTTTTAAGCAAAAAAACTGTATGAAGAATGGTTGTCCCTGTTTTCATTGTAAATTTACTTGATTAATTCTTTGAAATGAGTTTAAAACATACTGACAAGCTCAGTGATCACTGATAAATTGTAGATTGGATATGAGCAAATTGAAAGGTCATGATATCTACTTTGTGATTTAACTAAAGCGGTTGAGTGCAAAATATTGCCTGGGGTGGAGCCAGATGCAAAACATAGGATGGGAAGGAATCCAATTATAAGTAATGTGTATCAGTCCAGCCAAATGGGAAAATTAAACTTTGATGATTTGGAAAAGTTTGAAACATATCCAAATTGAATCTGTGCTCATCTGAAGCAGATTGAGTCAAATGTGAACCCTCTCAAAGTATTGTCAGTGGCATAAAAATGTGAAGGGATACAGAAAAGCAATCTGTGTTCCTTCAAAAATCAGTATTGTCTTCCCACATCTCAGTAGAAACTGGGGGGCAAAAATGGAGGTGTGAAAATGACTTATCACATGAATAAAGCTGACAGCTATTAAAACTGTGAGCAGATGGAGGCTGTTGTCTTTCATGTAAAGTGAGTTTGTGTATGCATGTATATATGAATGCATATGTCTAGTCCTTTTTGTACAAACAACAGGCAAAAACGGACGAATTTTGCATCCCTACATTGTCTCTATATAGGTAGTCCTTGACTTACAACCATTCGTTTAGCAACTATTCAAAATTACAACAGCACTGAACTTACGATTGAACTTACGACCATCACAGCATCCTCACTGTCTTGCAATCAAAATCTGAGCTCTTGTAAACCAACATGTCTTTATGATGATTGTAGCATCCTGGAGTCATGGTTTGTATTTGCAACTTTCCCAGCTGACTTCCAACAAGCAAAGTTAATGGGGAGAGCTGGATTTATTTAATGACCACGTGATTCAATAAACAACTTTAATGATTCGCTTAACAACTGTGACAAAAGTGTGGTAAATTGGACACCGTTCATTTAACAACAACTTTGCTTAGTGGTGGAAATTCTGGTCCCAATTGCGGTCATACATCAAGGACTACTTGAGTAGGTAGTTCATCTGAATGGATTCAATGGAACATTCTCCCTTCCGAAAAATACTGAATCCTCATTTTTGCAGTAACTTTTTTCCAGTCCAGATTGCAGTGAAAGGAGATATGAGGGGCAAATTTAGTTTCTAAGTACACAGTGAATGAATGTATCAAACCTCTCCAATTTTTGTGGTTTTGGGGAGATATTGTAAAGTTTTACTTGAGCAGTATTTCAAAACTAGCCCTTACATGAATATTTCCATATAGCGGTTAAAGACACAGCTTGTCAGCTGGAAAGCTTGACAGCCAGGGTTCAAGACCTGAATGTTCTTGCCCAGCTCCTACCCACCTAAGCAGTTCAAAAGTATCAAATATGGGTAGATAAATAGGTACTACTTTGATAGGAAGGTAAAATATTATGTCACACTGGCCACATGACCAAGGAACTATGTATCTTCAGACAATGCTGGCTTCTTCAGCTGAGAAATGATGAGCATCACCCCATAGAGTTGGACATGACTTGACAGGGAAAACACTTAACTTTTAATAGCAATATGGAAGTACTCTCCAATTGCCCTTCTAGAATTTTTTATTTTTTAACTTTCTGGTCCTCAGCATGATGGTCTTTCCTGATAGTTCAAGTGTTAACCAGGCCCATTATTGCTTAGTCTGCTGTGTGCTTCCATGTGCCAGATTTTGAAGTCCTGTTTCTTCTGCCATTGTAACCTCCAAAATAACAGCTCTGCACTATGTATAGTCCCATTGCTTCTACAGTGACAGAGTTAGCAAATGTTTATTTTAGGGAACTGTAGCAAGATGAGAAAATGAACTAGTGATTATGTGTTGTCACTTAGAATTAAAAGTTCACCTGTAAGTCAACCTAAAGCCCAGCATTGGGAGGGGGGAAAGAGCTGTTTCCAAGATAATTGGGAGAACACTTCAATATCTCTGGCACAAACAGTGAATGGCTATCATAGAATCAGCATGGTTTGATGGGTAACTATATCTTGTAAATAATTATTTAAGCAAGAAACTTGGTTTGGGGGACATCCTGTTCTTAGTATTGTTACCCTATAAAATCCTGCTCCAATGTAATGAAATGGCTCTATTCCAGATGTGCCTTCCATCATCTCAAGGTATAAAGATCCTCCTTTGCAGACCAATAAGTAATATAGTATCAATTAAAACTGTGACTTTAATCTTTGAACTTCTACAACCAGGTGGAATCTTCTTGTAGAGAATGAAGCATTCTAAACTTTCCTTTTTGTTTAAAAATTAGCAGGAAATGGGAATCATTCTATGGAACTGAACATACTTTACCCATTGTGCTATCTAAAATCAACAGAAATTTAATTCCATCTATCATAACTGCTCCAGTACATACTGTAGGAGATGCTATCAGTTTCTTACTCTATGATACTTTCATAAACATCCCCTTCCCACCCCACCCCACCCCCCC
>JANHFQ010003836.1:74362-88502 GCA_032468035.1 Aparallactus werneri
GGGCGAGTGACATCAAACTGGCCATGCCCACTCTGGCCACACCCACCCCAGCCCCCCTGAGGTCAAACACAACCCTGTTGCAGCCCTCAATGAAATTGAGTTTGACACCCCTGCCTTAAGATATTTATCCCAAAGATGCTTTCCCAAAGGCAATTGGACTTTGTTTTTCCTTGAAAACATTTTGTTTCTCATCCAAGAAGCTTCTTCAACACCTTTAGGACAATGATGACCTGGATGATCTCCCTAGACACTTAAAACTGTTTATATGCTGTGTAACCTTGTACTAATATTCCTCAGCCTAAAGTAGGATTATCTTATGAGAATCAAACATAAGGGAATATTGTATACATTGAATGCAGCAGCTAGAGGAAAAGGTGGGATATTAACCTAACCACAAGGGGCACAATGGCTCAGTGGTTAAAGTTGTGAACATGTCAGCTGAAAAGTTGACAGCCCGGGTTCAAGACACGAGTGCTGCGCAAAGGGTTGAGTTCCCATTCCTTGCCCAAATTCCTGCCTACCTAGCAGTTCAAAAGTGTGAAAATGTAAATAGATAAATAGGTACCACTTCAGTGGGAAGGTAACAGCATTCCATGCACCTTTGGCATAGAGTCATATTGGTCACTTGACCAAGGAAACGTCTTCAAACACACTGGTACTAGCCAGGAAATGGAGATGAGCAACGTGCCCTAGAGTTAGACACAACTGGACAGTAAAACCTTTACCTTTAATCTAACCTGCAGGCAAAAAGTTCTATTGGATGCAAAGGAATTGATCTTTAATACTCTTAAATCAACTTTCCAAAAGTAAGTTATAGCTGACACTGCAACCCTGTATAATATTCATAGAGCATCAACACTCGTTCTGAGAAAATAGACAGAACCCTGTTTCACATCCCATTGGAATTAAATGTTTTCTGTCAATGGGATGTGTAATCCAAATGTGTATTAACTCAGAATAATTATATGTTTGGTGAGGTTTATGCCCAAATTACATTGGGCCAATTGAAGTATTTTGTGTGATGGGGGCTTGATTTAGCAGATCTTGTCTAATCTAGAAAGGAAAACAAGATCAGACTACCTAGTGCTTGAATGGATGACCATCTTGGAACTCCAGGATTAATGGCTAAATTGAGAGGAAGAGGCAACATTTTGGAAGAAGGCAATGGCAAACCCACTTCTGTAACACGGCCAATAAAGCTACACTGATGCAGTCAACAAGAGTTAATCCCAATTTCAGGGAACCTTTACATTTTTTGCATAGAATGTACATTAAAATTAATTGCAAATGAACTGAAACCCCGTGTTTCAAGCAGTTCACTTCAAACATCAAGTTCTATGTTTAAAGATGTTACTCTCTGAAGTAATTCTATTTTCTGCATATTGCCAATATAGTTATACATTCAACTGCCATCTTCTTGATGAACAAAGTATCTTATTTATTCTTGCAGCAAATCTATGGAGTTCACATTATTGACATTCTAAGCAGGATGGACAGAAAGGCCGTTGTCAAGATGTACGGTAACTGAAACACAAGATTTTGTAGGTGCAACTTTATTTGTGACCATTACCTCATATGTATGAGGACACATACTCCAAACTGTGAAAACATGCCTCAATAGATGTAAGGAATATTGGATACAAATTGTAGATTTTCAATTGTTAAGTTTTGAAGATATTCTACTATGTCCTATATAGAACTCTAATCTTCTCTAATATTTAACCATAGTTTCATAGGTATAAACAATGGCTTGGTCACAGCCATTGCCATTGCATTTGCTTATGCAATTCTACAGAACTATGACCCTCTAGTACAAATTCTTCTCTGAGCAGCCAAACTTACTTTCTGAAAGGCCAGTTACAAAGTTGTACAGCTTAGTTTTCCTAGCAAAGGCTAGAAATTTGTGAAGAACTATGAGTGCACCGGTTTCTAGCTCCCTCCATGGCAGTGCTGCTCATGTGCATTCATGAAATATTGACTGAAAACAAATCCTGGTTCCAGATTCCAGTGGCATCAGTACCAATCCCAGTACTTGATTTTATGAAATCTAGCTACTAACCTTGTAATATTTAGCACAAAAATTGACAAAAAATTTTCAGTAAATCAATGGTATAGTATTTCCATTCTTAAGGAAGAACCTATATAGAAAAAGTATTTAGTTTTCATCAGTTTGCATATTGTCTTCATTTCAGCTCTGAGATATTTGCATTAAGAGCTAATAGAAAATATCTGAATGTGGAAGTCCTAGGTTAGGACCCAACATTTGTTATAATAAAATCTATTATCTTGGACTATGTGAAACAAATGTATAGGCAATAAAGACTTATAATAAGAAATGAACATGTGATGGGGGAAGGCAATAAGAAACAAAAATTACCTTTGTTTTACCGCAGTCTTATTTATGCTTGACAATCAGTGATACAGAAAGGAAATATCACATCCAAGAAAACAGGCACATGGTACAACTTGCATGTGAAAATCTGAGTGCATTCGAGGTGCCCATGGATAACATGGCTTGGGGTGCTTCTTCAAGAGTGGGGAGGGCTGGTTTATATCACTTGGTATAAATGGCTGGAATAGCCATTATTCACTAAGCATCCTGTAGCAGAAGCCTAAAACAATTTAGGCTTCTAAACAGAAGCCTACTGCAAAGCAGTACCAAGAACTGCATACATCTGATTTATCAAGGGTTCCCAGACTGAGATCATATTAAATACAGTATAGATAATAAGACAATCAGGCAGATGGGAGATATTTCAGCCATGCAAGTATTTGCAGCATAGATCTCCTCCTAAGCCAGCTATTAAAGGGACAACATTGATTTTAAACAATATTCTGCTCCCACTTCATACTCATAACCCTAACCCTTTACAAAGCACACTTGGCCTTGTAAAGCCCATAAAGCCAATCAGCGCATCTTGAACTAAATATGGCCCGGATGACGTGGGTCTAGTTCTTTTCTTATTTCACTTTGCTGCCGACTGCAACACTTCGCTGGCCTTCCGGATTTCCCGATTGAGCCCCGCGTTTTCCCAAAAGGGCGGAAACGTCCGGAGATTTAAGCTCAGGACCAACCAATAAACCTTGGGTTAATTATGGACTACGGCGCAGGGTGCCACAAGCCCTAGCGGTGAAGAGAATCGCAGGCAGTCAACAAACACCTTCAGCCGCCTGAAAAGCGCACCCTCTCCTGCCTCCGCCCCACGAAAAGTTAAATGTTGGCTCGCACTTGGCTTAAAAAGAAGGGTGGCCAAAAAAGTACCCCCCCAAAAAAATCTCCGCAGTTCCAAAAAGATCTCTCAGGGAGAAGGGGCTCGTGCTTTGTGAATAATTGAAAGCCCGCAACTAGAAGGGGAGAACCTCTCTGCAAAACGGGTCGTGTTGGGAAAAGAGGCACAGCTAGAGACACGTTAGTCGTCTTCCCCGGGGCTAAGGCTGATCCGGGTTGCCTTTCAAGGTATCTTGAAGATAACTAATAAATAGAGAAACCATTCCGCAGCGCCACGTCCCGCAAACCTCGGTCGGACGCCAGCCTCATCTCTTAGAAGTGCAGCCTTCGGTCATCTGACCCTTCCAGATGCTTTGGGACGCCGCGAATTCTGGGACTTGTTGTCCTAACGCATCTGGAGGATGTCAAGTTGAGGAAGGCTGCCCGAGGGATATCCTGCGAGGCTCCAGGGCTTCCACGATGGCCACAACGAACGCGCCACTTATGCAGGACGGCTCGGGTGCTTCTCCAAGGGACGAGCAACCGAGCTCGCATTTCGCGAAGAACACGCTGCTTTTCTCCGTCAGCCCCGCCTGCATCCCCTTGGCCTTTAAAATGGGCGTTGTAGCAGTGTTCGTGAATTCAAGGCACCGAACTGCACGGCCACTGGTGTCTGCCGCCTAGGGAAAAAAGAGCTCTCCGAGAGAATTGGGCGGGAGCGGGTGCGCGACGCCTCGTATGATAGTCTTCTCCTCAGAGCTCAAAGGCGCGCATTTTCGCTCGCCCTCCAGAAACTACGCGGAGATACACTCCAACCCCCGCCTTTTATGCCGGGCAGACTCTCCTTGCCCTACAAGTTGACCGAAACCTCCTCTCCCTCAGCCCTCCATGAATGCCTCTTTCCTGGTGGCCAGCCTGGTAGCCCACCGCCCCGTCCTCGTTCAACCAGCCCCACGCTCCCTTTGGGGCAGAATTGCCTCCCGCTTGCCAAAAGCGCTGCCCCGCGAAGCTGCTCGAGCAGGTGCCGGGCCGCTGCCCCTTCTGCCGCACGCGCGAAGTTTTTGGCGCTCAGGTCTCTTCCCCGTTCCTCCCCCGCTTCTCCCGCCCTCGCGCTCGCTCGTCGCCGCCGTCGTTGCCGGGCTCTGCTCCCGCGGCTGCCAACGGCAGGACAAAGGCACATTAAACACGTGATGGCGAAGGCGCTTCATAAATGGGACCAGGAGGCAAAGAAGGGGTGTGAGCGCGGAGACAGACCGTTCAGAAGAAAGGGGACGTCGGGCGAGGCGCAATAGCCGGAACAACGGCGGGAGGTGGAGACGGCTCGGGCGCAAGGAAAGGGGGCGGTGGGCGCAGCTTATCTTCGGGGAGCGGCAAGGAAGAGAAGCACGGGAGAAGCACATGGCGAGGGGCGCGGACAACCAGAGGCTGGCGCACCTCCTGACTGGCTGAAGGGGAAAAGCGAGCGGTTGTCCACACCTGCCTGCTCTCGCCTTCCCTGGGCTCGCACCGCCGCCCTCTCGTCCGCAACACCCCTTGCCTCTCACCCGCCTTCCCCGCCCTCCTCCTTCTCCCCTCAGTATCGCCAGGCGAGAAGGGTCGTCGCCGGCCATCCCTTCAGCGACCTCTCTTGGGCTGGGCGTGAGGTGCCGTCAAAAGAAGAGAGCACGAGGCGCCGGCAGCCGTTCAGCGAAGACCAGCGCCCTCCGGCTTCCTCTCTCTCTCTTCAAGCCGCGGGTTTGGGGAAGAGACGGTGCCATGTGAACGTGGAGGAAGGTAAGGAAAGGGGTTGCTTTGCCTGGGTTTGCTTCTTTGCCTCGGCTCTAGGGAGCAAGCCGGTCCACGGTAAGACGCGCGAGTGCTGCGAGGGGAGCCCGCTCTTGGCGCCCTGGTTCGAAGCCCCGTTAGGGAGAAGGAGCATCCACCCATTTCATTCCATGCCATCAAGTCAGCCGTGGCTGAGTTCCTCTAAAGGGGACAAACTCACTGGATCATCCGAAAGGTAATGCGAGTTAATTGATTTAAAAAAAAAAAACACTTGAGAGTTCAGCCCACACACGGTTGGGGAAGACCGAGTCTCCATTGATTTAATTGTATCTGTGCACGGTCTCTTCGAACTCCGATCCTAAGCTTCCGAATCGGTAGAACTTGCTGGCAAGTGATGACCTCGGGTTATCAG
The DNA here is from genome assembly GCA_032468035.1 of Aparallactus werneri. Classification (NCBI taxonomy): domain Eukaryota; kingdom Metazoa; phylum Chordata; class Lepidosauria; order Squamata; family Lamprophiidae; genus Aparallactus; species Aparallactus werneri. Next base: position 79,747 of record JANHFQ010003836.1, read on the forward strand.
TGAATTAAGTCATGGATGTTTTATTTCCCAAGTCTTTATATATATAATATATATTTAAGGTGTTCCTTTAAGGTTGCTCAGACAGCTTATTCGTGTCTAATGTAGCAGCTCATTGTGTGTGCCTTATCAATCCATCTGGCTACCCAAATGCGTACAAGTTACCCATTAAGCTGCTTCTAAGTGGTTTGAGGATCATCTGCCATAGATTTTTTGGAAAATTTGAGCATGGTATCAACTATTTGGAAACTCATCAGTTATGCCATAAAGAAGCCATAGGAACCATCAGTTGGGCATTAAACAATAGTTTGCCACTGGCATTCAGAATAATTCATTGTTGCTTAAATCTTTAAATCTCCCAATACCTGATGAATTGTGAAAAGTTGGGGGGGGGGGTTGCAGCCTTATAATCTGAATCCCCATGCCAATGACCTTTGTTAAGATATTTGGGATTTCTTGAATTAGCCAGAAACAGACAGAAGGGTGTCTCAATGGACAGAAATAGTTATTGGTTAATAGAAAAGCCTTTTCTTGGTACCGTGTCTTAGATCTCTCTATATGCTTTAGTGTACTTCATATATTAAAGAAGAAAATAGCAAAGGATATTTATTCAAATTAGCTACTGGTAGGTTTCAATATACCTATTTATTATTAATATGTAAAATGATTATTGGTATTTGTTTGCTGCAATAGGCTAAATCTCCAAATCAATTTTTTTAATGCAATCAGTTTTTTCATAGATATTATATGTCTTAATAACAATTGGTCACCTTTATGGTTAACTGTATACTGTTCTTTTCTTCCCTTTATATTGAAGTATAATTGATGCTACTCAGATAAGATCAAGCCAATGTTTCTATAAAAAAAGACAAGACTGGGTAGATAACATTTTATTTCCTCTCAATTTAATTGTTTTGTTTAATGGGCATGGTTTAGCAGAGGGGAGAAAATACAAGATATGACAAGAGCCAATCTTGTAGACCGGTAGTTTTGTGGTTAACAATATGTGTTCATTTTTCTCCATGCAGAGCAGTCACCTTCTAGGTTCCCCTAGGACTTTGTCAGACATAGAGGGTTTCATCTTTAATCCTGAGCCTTTGGTGATTAATAATGGAAGATATTGTTATTGATTTTTCCTGTATTTCCTCTGTTCTCCCTTCACTACCAAACTCCCAACAATGAAGACTTTAAATAGGAGAAAATTATCACAATAGTTTTTGCTCTCTGATCATCCTGGACGAAGAAATATTTGTGAGGAATTGAAAGACCGAAACAAACCCAATATTGAGAACCCAATATTGGAAAAATATTTCAGAATCTTTAAAACTAGCATTCAAAATACAGTAAAATAAGGTTAAATTCTAATGTTAAGCATCAGGTATTTTGACAGAATTCTGTTTAGAATCTCTAAAACATACGTGTTAGCATGCAACATAAATCTAAAGACAAGATAGGCAGATTTCTTAAATGGAATAGTGGAATAGTGGCTTCTGTCATTATTCTATATTTGAAATGATGTTAAGAGGTTGAATATTCTAGTTTTTAATATAAAGCTACAGTTCATTGTACTTTAAGGCAACATTTCTACTTGACCCTATTGTCTAGTTTAAAGTATTCCAAAACACATAAAGAGATTATTAAAAAATAATAAACTAGATTTGTTCATCTCTCGATGGAAATTGTTTCTACAAGTTAAGAAATCAATGCACACAGTGCACACAAATTTATTTCTAACAGTTTGGGTATTGTAGTTCCTTACTCTTATTGTATCTTTTTATGATGTCATTGTTCTTTGCTTTATAGAACATGTATGTTTGCTCCTTGTATTACTGCAGTTGTTTGACCTAGGAACATGATCAAAGTAGTATGTTTACATCTAATGACATCAAAATAAGAAAATGGTTAGCACTGGAACAATTAGCTGAGATTATTATTTTTCACAGATTACACATAGTTGGAATGATATAGGTTTGCCTTTTTACAAGAAGACAAAAAACTCATTAGTGTGGTGACAGCTCATATTCTGCAGTGGGTGTAAATTAACTATAGGAGAAAAGGCATGAGCATCTAATTAGCTTAAAGCCAAATTTACACATGTTAAATCACATTAACTTGAGAGGAGCTATGTAGGAAATGCAGAGGATTATCTTAACTGGAAAGAGAATACACTTATCTTATATACATAAATAATTTCATTTAATGCTAATGAGTATTTGAAAAAAATCTAAAAGCATCCAAGTATAGAAGAATATTTTCTATCATTGTGCACTTTAGTCTCTGGTAACATCTCAAATATATTGGAAAATAATGTAATAAATAATTTTACCAAAGCTGGACAAGATCCAATATTTGAGAAATTTAAGCATAATCTTAAATCTACTCATGAGATCAAATTTGCATGGGACCTTCTGTCAAAATTGCATTGTACCTTGCCTTTGAACAAGCATAAATTTACTTCAGTTGCATGGATGATGTGTCCGAAGTAAAAACTTCCTTACATTGTTGAACTTGGAAAACTAGCCAACTGAATTTTAAAAAGCTTATAAACCTTCTTAAATTTCATATTATGACATAATGTTGTTTAAGAAAATGTAATTAATGTTGCCAGTTCTTTGGAAGTTTGGGTTCTAGTTAACTTAGTATTTAAAGATTTGTAAAATATTAAAATGTGAGCAAAAATCTCAACCATATTAATACTATGTTTTTTCAGAGGAGCTTGATTCTGAGTATACAAAACTATTGCATCTACTTTCCTACATCTCACTAATTTCTTATGTGCAAAGTTAAAAAGAACCCTAAACTCGTGTCTATTTCAGAAACACTTATTTCATGAATTTTTCTAGCAAACCATTCATACTTCCAGTAAATGAGGAATTCTTTTTTGTCCCCATTAGGTACGTGAACTGTTTTTCTCCTCTTTAATCATGCCTGTATTATTAGTTTTATTAGTGGCTTTATGGAATCTTTCTAAATCAAAAAAGAAAAAGGAGAAAAACATGTGGACCTGCCCTGCCCTGTATCCATGAATCAGGAAACTTGAATATTTGGATGTTGTTACTAGCAACAGCTACATTGTCCAGCTAATTGCTAATTTAACAGGCTTATGGCCAGCAATCCCAGTGTATGCTTATAAGTGTGACTCTACAAGTGAAAACAAAAGCTAGAAAAAATAGATCCTTTCTCTATTCTTGTTTTCCTATTTGTAATAGTCTGTGTGCCAAGTCTTTCTATTAAAAGCATTTTTTCAAACATGCCAAGACAACTTTAATTGGCATTATGTTTCAGTGTGAATGAAATTTTGCTTTATTCCTATACTGTTGACTAATACAGGCATATTTATTGCCCATTATTCTGAACATGCAGATGTTTATTTGGAATTGTTGTGGTGTTTATAGTTATGTTAATAAGATCTTACAGGATTAACATTTGCAAACTATGATGATTACTTATAATAGCAATATACGAACCTTCTAATTTAAGGAAAAATTCTGGTCATTATTTCATCCCAAAGTTTAAGATTCTTTATACCTGAAGAATGTTTTGTAAAGACTTTTCCTCACTGGGACAAAAATACAGCTAAAGTAATCTATGTTTGTTTTGTTTTTAAGACAGAGTACATTTTGTACGTATACACATTCATGTTGTTAGACACTCATGTGTTCTTACTGTGTCCATTCCTGAATACAAGCTGGATCAAATCTATACTTTTTCAATACATTGTTATAACGGCAGAGTAGCTAGGTACAATAAAGAACAAGCTGTCCCTCCTGAAGTATGCTTATGGAATTACTACTATGTTATCATAGCCAGTCATATAATAATACCAGGATGAAAAAAGCTGTGCTTGCTTAAATTCCTTCTTCTGTTGAAATCTCTGGCTAGCATATCACTAATAAACAAATTAAATACTTGCATTTAAAAATTAATTCTACATTGTCATGATTGAATAGTAAAAGGACATTACTAAAAATACTATATTTGTCTCTCAAGCTTTTCATGATCTGGAAATCACTTGATGTTTTAGCAGTCATGGTTACTGAGTTAGTCATATTCATTATAAAGGCTAGAGTAGAAGATACTGATTAAGAAACACTAAAAATCTATTTTAGTCAGATGGAGTAAATTTTCACACCTGCATTTTAGGAAAGCTGGTAAAATTTTCCTTCCCTTGATGACTCTGTGAAATTACTAAGGAATTGTTATTTTTAGCCACATCAGCCTGTTTTTAGCATAGAATGTCAACGGGATGACTCTACTTTATCTATCATCTAAGAGAATCATATGAAGTTTGTTTCCAAGATGCTGAAAGAAAAACCTAAAGATGATTTGTTTATTAATATATTTTAGTAATTAATTATTACTCTTATTCTGAAAGGAGCTTAGAAAACTTTACAGGTCTGAAAAACATCTCAATAAATCAACATTGTTTAAAAATAAAAAGTACATATATTAAAAACAAAACTCTCTTTTAAAAAGCCAGAAAATTTACTCTGTTCCTGGATTATTTTTTATCCCATGAGTACATAGGCAAACATAGTCTTCTACTATTTCTGACAAAAGACTAGACAGTAACTGTGGGCTTCAAAAACTGATGGTATCCTTGAGAAGTTCTATTGATGCCCACACACTGTGAACTAAACCACCACTGATGGCTTGCAAAGTGTTCCACAACTGGTTTTGGTGCAGGAGTTAAAGGCTGTTGGAGGACATGGTAGTTTAAATCTGTAGGTACTTATAATACTTGTAAGCTTTTTTCACTGATCCTGTAAACAAGTAGCATAGTATGTTTTATTAAATAAAATATGATTATTTTAAGTACAAAAATGAATTTATTTTTATAGAGCAGGCTAACTGTTTCAAACAGCTGAAATTTGATTATTGTTAAATAGAGTAGTTTATTCAGCTCATGAGTTTATTCAGCTCATTAGTTTCCTTTTAATTTAAGCAAAATCACTTGCACAACAGTAATTCAAGGAGAATATCTTGGAAATATGGTGTAACACATTAAAGTACACAATGGAATCGGTTTTCCCTAAATAAGGGTGTATACACACACACAGACATGTTAGCTTTACATTGATTAAAGATAGATAGACACTTGTTTGTGAAAGGGTCTCTCATGTTTGCCCTTATGTGTAGATATCCCATTTAGTAGGGGTTGTTTGTATTCCTTCTTAAAGGCAGGGTCCATCCAGTTGCAATAATGCACTGTAGTTTATATACCATATCAGTGTACAATTGCAAACCACTGCAAGTTAGCTTGAATATTTACCATGCTCTGTAGTGGTTCATCAACTTGTTTATCAACCAAATCTACCTTCTCAGATATACGATTAAGATATTTAGTGGCATAATGAAGAAGGTATATCTATGTTAACTTGCTGAAACTTCATTAAAGTATGCAGAAGAGTATGCTAGGCAATACTACCAATCTGTTTTTCGTAATTCTGTAACTATATGTGGAAATTGTCTTCTTCATTTCCTTATTTCTCAAATACAAAATTGCATATACTTTTATACCGTTCATTGCTGTGAACATTTAACTTCATGCTTTTGAATGACTTTCTAAACTATACTTTGACAGTAACTTGCTACTAAGTATTAATTATTCTGATCTTTCCCCCTAGATTATTCCTTCCTTCTTTTCTCAAATGTATAGCTTCTTCAGGCTATTGCATGAGATTCCTTTTTCTAAATATCCAAATCAACATTATTAAAGTAGTCTATAGGAGAGACCAAAATACAAATACATGTCAATCTTTAATGCCAAATCTGAATGGGAAAATAATAATTATAATTATATTAGTTTATAAATACAGACATAATTACATATAACTTTGTATTTCTTACAAATGGTTGATATTCAGGAAAAATAATTGGATGTATTCCCTCAAACACCAGTTAACTATAAGATTCACTGCCAGTAATCATAAACAATGGTTCCAATTTATCTGAGCCAGTGGGCATAGTTGACTGCCAGCATTAGGGGCAGTAAGCTGTGATATATCAGCTGCTGGAAAACACAATAGAGTTGGTAGGCCATGTCTTCCTCAAAATTTAATTGGCCATAGTGGAGAATTCAAAGCAGAGTAATAGGCATTCAAACTGATACACACACACACACAAATATATACAGTTACATAAACACATACATACGTGTAAACAAATAGCTCAAGTTTAACAGTTCATTTGGACATAGGTGCTGGATTTTGTAAATACTTTATTTCCAGTAACCAGAGTCAATATTAAATATGAAAGCATTTTTAGGAACCTTAGCTGTCATTATAAATTAGTTTTAAATTGCATTATATTTTTTGGGTTTGCTTGTGAATTGCCTTGAAAAGGCTTTTGGTCTGGAAAACTCTAGAAACAAAACTTTTATTTATTTGTTTGTTTAATTTATTTGCTGCCTATCTCACTGTGAGGCTACTCTAGGCAGCTTATAACAATAAAAAGGAAGATAGGAAAAAGTATAAACAAAACAGAAGTAAAATAATAGTACAGTAAATTAAACAATGAAAAAGAAAACAACAAGAAAACATCAATATGATAACAAAAAGATGGATTGGTGCAGATATGAGAACAAGGGGGAAAGGGGGAATCTGCCATCAATTCAGCAGCTAGCACAAGCCTATTGTCTTAGCTGAGCAAGACAGTTCTCCTTAAGTAACCTGGGCCTTTGCCATTATAGGTCATAGCCAACATCTTGAACTGCAATCAGTAGCAGACCAGAAGCTAGTGAAGTTTGCAGAGAAGAGGTGTAATATGGGCCATCCTAGAGACCACAAACACTGCTCTCACTGCCACACTTCGTACCAGCTGAAGCCTCCATATGGATTTCAAGGGTAGTCCCATGTAGAGAACATTGCAGTAGTCCAGATGAGAGATGACTAGGGTTTGAGTAACTGAGCACAGGGAGTCATGATTCAGGACAGTTTGCAGCTGGTGCACAAATCAGAACAAGGTCTCCTAGTCACACCTGCCATCTGCTCTTCAGGCATGAATCCAGGAGAACCCCAATATTAATGGGATCCAGAACTAAGGATGACAAAAACTCAGATCCTGAGGTTGCCTGCACCCCAAAGCCACTCAGTCTTGCCAGGGTTCAGTCGAAGCCTGTTGTCCTCCATCCGGGTCCCTACAGTCTCCAGGCATTGTGAGAAGGCAGAGATAGCATCACTTGGGTCACCAGGTGTAGACATGTAAAACTGAGTATCATTCAGCATATTAATGGTACCTCAACCAATAGTGACAGATGATCTCATCCAAAGGCTTCATGTAGATATTAAACAGGAGAGGAGACAATAATGAGCCCTGCAGGAGGACACTGCAAATGAGTAATCAGTGGCTGGATCTCTCACTCCCTATCAACACCGATTGGGACCGACCTTGGAGAAAGGAACTGAACCAACACAAAACTGCCACCCAGCTCGCGTAGCCTGCTTAAATAAATTATATAAAAGAAACAATTACAGAATCTGTGTTTTATGTTGTGCAGAATTGATGCAGTTAAGCTATCACACGGTATATTTTAATATAGATAAATTTAACATAGCAAGTTAGAAATGGATGGTCAAGCCTGTAAATGAAGTTGCTTTCAAGAAAAAAGTTTATGAATGTAAACAGTTCTCACTTTTAACTAAGTGTCCATTTCCTAATCCTTACGTCCTGATCAATTTTATTATGATCGAATGTAATTTTTATTCTACCTTGAATAGTTCAACTTCCAAGTCATTATTAACTTTTTAGAAATACAACTGTTTCATATTTTCCCATGTAATTTGTTATTTTTTGTCAACTGAGGGGTGAAACTTACTTCATGAGTAAATAATAGTAAGCAGCATGTTTGTCAGTACTTGACATTCAGTGTCACAGAGGGCACGAAGAAATTGTTCTGATTTTAGCTAAAGATGCTGCAATGGATTTTTAATTGTTTACACTGCTGCTTCTCCTGTTTTAAATTACTTTAGTGGATTTACTGGGATGCATTAGCAAGTACTTCAGATTCCTGTTTTATGCATGTAATATTAATTTGGCTTCAAATTGCATTTTATGTTTTTTTTAATATGTGTTTTCTTAAGAGGATTTTTTGCCCTGAAACCATATAGAAATGATGTCATTAAATGAATTGATAAATGTAAAAAATGTCTTTTCAGATTGTAAGGAATTGAGGCAGAAATATATCAGAGAAAGAATAATACCAAATTTCAGAAAAACAACACCAAAATCTTGCCTGCAATATAGGTAGTCCTTGACTCACAACAGTTTATTTAGTTACTCTTCAAAGTTACAGTGGCACTGAAAAAAGTGACTTATGACTATTTTTCACACTTATCAGCATTGCAGCATCCCCATGATCACATGATCAACACTGAGATGCTTGGCCACTGACTCATATTTATGACAGTGTCCTAGGGTCATATGATCATCTTTTGTGACCTGACAAGCAGATTCATTTAACAATTGTGTTACTAATTTAACAACTGCAGTGATTCACTTAACAACAAGAGATGTCATAAAGTGGGGTAAAATTCATTTAACAACTGTCCTACCTAGCAACATAAATTTTGGGTTCAATTGCGGTTGTAAGTTAAGGACCACCTGTAGATCTTCTTTGATCAAAAGGGATTATACTGCAAGTTGATTGAAGTTCAATTCATCAATTAGTTACGTTATTCAGTCTGATGCAAAACTTACTCAAGGAAGATCCAATTCTGAACCTAATTCTTAACAATATAATCCTATATATGTTGACTTGA